>JAJAGP010004566.1:0-47207 GCA_025084515.1 Ancistrus triradiatus | reverse complement strand
GGGTATGGTGGGGCTGGAGCTGATGACGGAAGCAGCTTGAGTGAAGCTGAAGCGGATGAACATCATATGTGGGGCTGGAACTGGTACCGGAACACAGCTGGGAGAGAAAACAGAAAATGTAATTAGTTATTGATTAAGAGCACAGTGTCTATTAACAATCACTGATGCCCTGTGTAGCATGAGATCCCGGCAGCATTAGCTATAGCAGCATAGCTAGAAAGGGAGAACTGGCTGTGGTGGCCTAGCGGTTAAGGTACTGGACTCTGGACCAGAAGGTCCAGGGTTCAAATCCCACCTCTGCCAAGCTGCCACTGTCTGGTCCTTGAGCAAGACCCTTAACCCACAATTGCTTGCACTGTAAGATTGTATCAATTGTAAGTCGCTCTGGATAAGGGCGTCTGCTAAATGCTGTAAATGTAGAACTGGTAAGTAACACAGCCAAGAGGCATCTGCAACCCCACGTCTCTTATCACCATACTTGGCTATAGCACTAATTTGCATTAAATCGAGCTTTTCTTAAATTTTGGCCTTCCAGCAACACGCTAGCTTGATGTTTCCAGGGCTGGGATGCGGCAAGGCAAAATGCTAGTCTTAGGCCTGAAGCGGGTGTGTGTTTAAGACCCAGCAGCGGCCGCCTAAAGCCCTCACACGTTCCTCTTAAGCTACTCCACACAGTGTCGCTAGTTGTTTGAAGGAGGCGCTTGAAGCCGAGCTCCACTTCGCCAGAAAAAAACGGAGGGGGCAGAGGGAACTAACGGCACCTTCTTCAACAAAAAAAAATTGACCCAAGCTGCGCAAAACACTCTCGGCTCTTGGTGGGAGCAGGAGCGCGGCCAGGCTGAGCTAGACGGTCGATGCGCTGCGAGGCTGAAAAACACAAACACACACAGAGAGACGCGGGCAGAGAGGATTGGAGCTGTGTGTCTGTGCTTGGAGTAAAGCCTATGTGGAGGTCAAGCGCGCACTTCTATGAGAATCCCTGCTTTGCGGAGAGACCAAGTTCGGCTGTTTTCCTGAGCAGGAGCGGATAGAAGAGGGACAGCGCGAGGAAAGATGGTTGTGGACGGCACGTCGAGGCGCTTGGGCTCGCTGTGCGTCCTCGCTCTGTGCTTCGGTTTCGCGGCTCCCAGAACTCGTGTGTACACCAACCACTGGGCGGTTCGTATAACCGGCGGCAGCGAGCTGGCCGATCAGGTCGCCCAGAGATACGGTTACAAGAACCTGGGACAGGTAAGGTTTCCTTGTCGTACATGGCTTATCTCCTGCTCCTGCACCTTTGGCTTATTTTCCCCCCAGCCTTTCCGCATGGAGCCAAAGTTAACTTGCAGTTGCCAAGTTTTGAGGGGAGTTGGATGGGAGGACGGTGGTGGACCTTTCCAAAAAGTTTCTCCTTGTTCCACTAGGTTGCTGTGTGCATCTCGGTGTATTACTACGAACCAGTTTGAGTAGTTGGACTCATTTTAACCTGAAATGATAGTAATAAACACAGAAGCCGTGTGGAACCAGGAGAACTTGCTTAAGTTCAGCTCCGAGTTGGAGAAGATCCTGAAATCTAGAAACACGAATAAGTGATTCATAAACGTTATCTGAAGATCAGTAGCATATCCACGTAACTAGCAGTGCTCCTTAATAATTTAGGACATGTTTTTAATCTCTTTAGATTTTATCCTTAAAATAAGAGAGCTGTATAAAATATAGGATTAAATGTAGACCGAGTACATTATTTAGACATAAATTACTTTTTCATTCATAGGGTGCTTGTGCTATTTGCCAAACCTATGTCCAGATGAACAGATTTGTTATTGATCCCTAGCTAATGTTTTTTATGTTACTATTTGTAAATGTTTATTGGGGCTATAATGCGTGTTTATGCTTATTTTTTGGTCATTTCTCAAACTTGAAGAAGTTTGCTGAAAGATTTGAAAGTATGGTGTTGCTCTCCAAAAAGTTTCTCCCAGTTCTGGTTGGTTTTGGTCTTTGTTTATTCAGATAGCACTTCTTCAGAAGCCAAAACCTCAATGGATGAAATGAATTGACAAAAATAATTCTCAGTCATTAAGCAACATGGGTAGTAACATTGACATGCTTTATTTGTTATTATTCTTTTGCTGTTGTTTGTAATTATTAATATTCATTCCAATAATTTTCTCTCCAAGCTAACGTGGAGATGCCACTTTGTCATTAAGGACAGTTTCTACCACACGTTACTGTTTACTTTCACTGACTTACTGTCTTTGTCACTTAGTATTATTGCCCTAGGCTCAAGTTTCACTGCCTTGTACTGTTTATTTTTAGTCTTGTCTCATGGACTTAGTCTTTAGTGCTTACTGTTTTAGTCTTGTAGGCTCACTTGTCGTCCCATTGCCTTTACTGCAGAGAAGCAGCCTGGACATGGTTTGTGATACTGTCTCCAATGTATATGTGTAATGACAATCGGTGAATGGAACCAAAAGTTAGGAAGGATTTAAAAGGATATTGTTCCTCGCGAAAAAGTTTCACAGTATCTGTCTTGGCTAATTGCTCCAAACTGGCTTGTATCTCTCACAAATCTAATATAACTTTGAATACAAAACCGAAATCTTCTAGTTAAGATGAAGCACGTTTGTGAAACCAAACCTCAGTCATGAACATTGGCACTCACTAAGATTTACTGCGTTTATTGTTAATCTTTAGCTCATGATTTGTAGTCCATTCATACAGGAATTGTGATTTATATTTGGCATGCCTCCCTGGCTCCTTGTTTATATTTTCCGATGACTTTTCATGTTTTGCTTGACTTGTAGCGACTTTGCTGAAGTACAGAAACTTTTCACTGATCTACTCTGTTGCCACCAAAAGCTTCTGATGGATCTCTTTGCTGTCTTCATTCCATTTGTGGCTCGCGACAGAAAAGTCGGCAATAGCCTGAAGACTTCTGTCTAGTTTCCCGAATTTCTGCCGCAGACTCTCATATCCTGTCTGGTGGTTTTACAGCCACCAGAAAGACCCTCGAATTTGCATTTCTGGTCCCACCAACACCCCCGAAACCTGTTTTTTTTTAACCACCTCTGAGAGAACAAACGCTTTCCCTCTGCAGATCTGTGGAACAACAGGTGCTCACCACTGCCTTGAAGTGGTTACTAAAACAACTAACGCAATCCAACCTAATTTGTCACCCAAGGATCTGTAGTGAAGAACAAAGTCTGAATTGAATCTGCCTTGAATTACCAGACTAAAGGTCCAAGCCCTTCATGGTGCATTGTACGTTGTTGGGAGAGTACAGCATTTCACGTCATGATCAGTAGTCAAGATAAGGACTGGATTTTAGATTTAAATTTGGTTAATTGTAAAGATTGTTTGTGGTTCATTGCTAATGCGTGTGTTTAAGCCCATTCAACTGAATAGGCAATTAGTGAGGCAATGAGGCGAACGTAATTGAGGCAAGATTTTCATTTTAGCAAGGGACTTTTGTTGATTTATGGTGTGTTTGCCAGAAGCGTAGAATAAAGATTATCAATTCAAGAAGCAAAAACAAAAGAAGACGCCCCTCGACTGACAATACGTACTTGGAAAATTGCAGTTCAATGAAGCACAATTTCTCTACTTTTTAGTAAGATTGCTGAACATACATACATACAGTATTGTGCAAAAGTCTTAGGTCACCATTAGATGTGTTATTTTAATGGTGTAATGACCATAAATACTTATTTCTCAGTCTCTTTATTAGAATACAATCAGAAAATACAGGAACTTGTATGACGTAATTGAAAACCAAATCAGAAAAACAGCTACAGTGGCAAGTATTTAGTGTGACCTCCTTTTTGCTCAAGCATCTGGCAGCTTCATTGGGATGCCAAGTTGACCCGTTGACAGTCTGAAGAAGCTTGATCAGGATTTATCTTTTTGGAAGGTTAACAGCGAAGAAACCACTTTTTTCGGGGAGGTCCCAGTAAATAGTGACTTTTGCCTGCCAGTTATCTTTGATAAAGCATTGTACCATTGGTAAAGCAACAAATGTAATGGTGGCCTAAGACTTTTGCACACTTTTATCAGTTGTTTAAATCTTAAACATGGGTTAGAAATGAATTTGAGTTTTCGAGCAATACAAACAAGCGACCAAGTTTTCTGTCTTTGTAGCTAGGGTTGGGTACCAAAACCAAAAATTCCCAAAACCGGCTAATCGTTAAAAAAGTAGAATTTCTCTTCCAATTATTGGTTCCTACTAATGCATTTTATGCTTCAAATACACGCCCGCGATTAGTGCAGCAGGACGTCTGTATTAAGAAGGCCATTATCTGCCAGGGCCGGTGTATCATGTAATCTTGTGTGCCATTACATAGTTTTGTTTTGGTACGATCTACTGGAGCATTAGCGGAAGATGGACGCTTAAAATCGCTCAAAGGTTTGGCTCCACTTTTAGAGAAATCGAAAAGGTTAAATGGAATATGTGTGGAAAGGTGAGCTATTGTAAAGGAGGAGTACCTCCAACATGGCAAAAGATCTAGGCCACCAGCATGATATTGAGCTTCAGCAGTGTACTGTGCTCGACCGACTGCGGTTTCCAAGTTCAAATGCTTCATTAGCTGGGAGACTCTAAAACGCTTAGCGTAAACAAAGCTCAACCTGGTTTAATGTCCTAAAATAATGACCTAGGAACACCAAACTCCTCTCAGTCACTACTGTTGATAAGTAATCTCTACTGCTGAAATGATGAACAGGTGGCCCAAGAGGAAAGTAATCATTTTTAGGTTTAGCATTTTCCTTCGCAATTAAACCTATTAAGTAAAACACTTGACGTAAAAGTGATTCCTTTCCCTTTGGATCAAAGGTTTGTCATTTCAGCAGTAGAGATTGCTGATGACCAGCAGTAATTGAGAGAAGTTTGGTGTCACTGCTTTAGTACATTAAGCTTATAATGGGTTTAAATAGGAAGCAAAAATGCTGTTCTTGAGACATTGCTAACATGGTGTTTAAAATTTAAGTCGTAGTCAAACGTGATATCTAGGTTTTTGATGTAATGATGAGCCTAAACTTGTAGGGACTCCAGTTAAGTTATCAGTGCAGTCATGACCATTCCCGATGATGATAAATTCCGTTTGTTTGGCCGAACCTTGGGAGTGCCTTCAGTCTCACAATAGCCTCTCGCTTAGTGCAGGTCTCCGCTGTTTCTAGCATTTTTCTTTATTTTTACATCTACATTATTGTATGCTTAATGCAAACAAGTCAGAATGGGTCCTAAGAAGGTTAGTGATAAGAGCCAAACGAAAGGAAAATGGTGAGAACCACTGCACAGTGCGAGGCTGGGCATCCAGAGTTCGCCAATGGACTAAGCATTTTGTTTGTTTTTCACTTTCAAACACATTTCTAAATGTTCATGTAAAAGTTTTAAACGTGTTTATAGTAGGCTCTGCTATGATTTTTCAGAATAAAACTGTTCAGTTATAATACATTTAACTTATGATGGATTTGTCGGTACGTTTCACCCTCGGAAATAGGGGAGCTCCTGTACAATAGAACTTCATTAATGCGTATAATGCCTTTGAGAATGTGGATTTTCTGAGCGACTGCAACGGATTAATTCAATTTAGATTGTTGTAATTTCCATTTTCAGCACTCAACCTGCTTTCTGGAACGTATTAACGAGATACCACTATGTAATTTTGTTTCTTTTGGATTCAGTCATCTCTCTGCATGTACATCAGGACTTGTTTATATTATAATATTTGCGACTTGTTAACAAGGGTCAGCTATTTATAAAAGTCACTTAAAACCCTCAATTTGAATGTTTTCTCTAGTATCATATCAGTGTCTAGATAGAATGTTGTGGCATCACTGATAAAGTGGTGCTTGAAAGTTTGTGAACCCTTTAGAATTTCTGCACAAATATGGCCTAAAACATCATCAGAAGTAGATAAAGAGAACCCAGTTAAACAAATGACACAAAAATATTATACTTGGTCATTTCTTTATTGAGGAAAATGATCCAATATTGCACATTAGTGAGAGACAAAAGTATGTGAACCTCTAGGATTAGCAGTTAATTTGAGTCAATCAATGGGATGACAATCAGGTGTTTTATTTAAAGAACAGGGATCTATCAAAGTCTGCTCTTCACAACACATTTGTGGAAGTGTATCATGGCATGAACAAAGGAAAATTTCTGAGACCTCAGAAAAAGAGTTGTTTTGATTGCTCATCAGGCTGGAAAAGGTTACCAAACCATCTCTAAAGAGTTTGGACTCCACCCATCCAACAGTCAGACAGATTGTTACAAATAGAGGCCAATTCAAGACCATTGTTACCCTCCCAGGAGTGGTCCGACCAAAAAGATCACTCCAAGAGCAGGCGTGTATATTTGGCGAGGTCACAAAGAACCCAGGGTAACTTCTAAGCAAAACTGAAGGCCTCTCTCACATTGGCTAATGTTAATGTTCATGAGTCCACCATCAGAAAGAACACTGAACAAACAATGGTGTGTGCATGGCAGGGTTGCAAGGAGAAAGCCACTGCTCTCCAAAAAGAACATTGCTGCTCGTCTGCAGTTTGCTAAAGATCACGTGGACAAGCCAGAAGGCTATTGGAAGAATGTTTTGTGGACAGAGACTAAAATAGAACATTTTGGTTTTAAAGAAAAGCGTTATGTTTGGAGAAAGGAAAACACTGCATTCAGCGAAAGAACCTTATCCCATCTGTGAAACATGGCAGTGGTAATATCATGGTTTGGGTCTGTTTTGCTGCATCTGGGCCATCGGCTTGCCAGAACCCTTTAGAAAATTCTAAATGGTTCACAAACGTTCAAGCACTACTGTATCTTTCCCGTATGTACTTGTTTTCTCTTTGGCACCCATGTGTGATTTAGCTTTTTGGCACATTTTTATTTGGCTTTTGTGCTTCCTGTTAAGGTGGTTGAACAGATATGTTCTGTTTCCACCAGACTGACAGTCATGTCTTTGCATATTTTTTGAAAAGAAAAAAAAAAGTTGTTTGTGCAGTGTAAAATCCAAAACTTTCCATATTTTTGATACTAATATAATGTTACATATTATCTGATACTGTATCCTCACTCCCTCTTCTAGCTCCTAACACACTAACACAGTTGTGTCAAGATTTCAAGAAGTGGCTAATTCACTGAAACTATTTCTCTTTAAAATTATTATACTTGTTACACTCCTTATCCATAAGTCTGCACAGTGCAGTGGAGTCATAATGAAATGTCTGTGACAGGCTTTGGTCAAAATACCAAAAGGATCCAGCACCAGTACCCTTCTCATCCTGCCTAAAAAGTTCATTTCTGAATGGTAAGTTTTCAGTGTCTGTTCCTTTAAAGGATTATGAGCCTCTGTCCCTCCTCCAGTTTTTCATAGCGAGTCATACACAGACACAAATCACTTTGCAGACACCTTATACTCTTATTTTGTCTTCCATTCAACTAACAAATTAATACCGTTAATGTTATGGATCCTGCAGGAAGTGATGCCGGTAACTTTCTGGAAATCTCCTACCTCAGCTGTTAGTGTTAGCGGTAATGCTAAATAGCTAAAAAAAAAAACACACATGATAATTGTCTTGTAGGTGTTTTGTAAGCAAATAGTTAAGTAGTTTAAAAAAGAGCCTCCCATTGGATAATTACTGCATTGATGATGATGTTTCAGCTTCAACAAGTTCTTTAACCCTCACTGATGCAGTGAGGAGCTTCTCATTTGTTAAACAACCATGTGGAAAGATACATCCTGTGGTCGTGGAAAAGATGTTCATCTGTTTCAGAACGGTCAAATTGTGAAAGAGTGGTTCAGGGAGCATGAGGCATCATTTTCACACATGGATTGTCCTCCACAAAGTCCAGACCTGAACCCCATTGAGAATCTTTGGGATGTGCTGGAGAAGACTTTGTGCAGTGGTCTAAATCAAAACCAAAGCTAAAGGCTAAATAGTAGCTAATATTAGCTAAATATTAGAGTGTGCGATTTTTTTTTTTTTTTGGCCATACAGTATATCAAATTCAACTTGGCTTTGTCGGAACATATCGCCGTCTTAAATCCTGTATTATGTTACCAAATCAATTCATTGATACGCATCTCATAGTCCAGTTTGGAATGATTCTACTTTACGGCTACGCAGTGGTGGATTCTTGTGTAATGCAGCTCGTCATACTGCGTTTGTCGACTGTAGCTGGGATGTTGCTGTTAAATATAAACATTATCCACTCAGCTCTTCTGTCCTTTGCGGCTAGGGGCTAATGTGGTGGTTTTTGCAGCACATCGATGGGCTCAGCCCCTCTTTACCGCATGCATTCTCTCACTCGCACACAAACACATTTCTAGCTCAAGAAAGTTTATGGGAGAGTCTTTTAGGTGATAAGGCAGTGCATGATGTAAGCAGATATTGGTTGCTTACATCATGAAGAACAAGGCTGTTCTTCTTACTCCTCTTGATTCTCCCCGCTGCATTAAATATAAACTAATTCTCATATGCAGTGGTTTGTGAACCCTTTAGAATTTTTATATTTTTGCATAAATATGACCTAAAACATCAGATTTTCACACAAGTCCAAAAAGTAGATAAAGAGAACCCAGTTAAACAAATGAGACAAAAATATTATACTTGGTCATTTATTTATTGAGGAAAATAATACAATATTACATATTAGTGAGTGCCAAAAGTATCTGAACCTTTGCTTTCAGTATCTGGTGTGACCCCCCTGTGCAGCAATAACTGCAACGAAATGTTTCCTGTAACTGTTGATCAGTCCTGCACACTGGCTTGGAGGAATTTTAGCCCATTCCTCCGTACAGAACAGCTTCAGCTCTGGGATGTTGGTGGGTTTCCTCACATTAGCTGCTCACTTCAGGTCTTTCCACACATTTCAATTGGATTAAGGGTCAAGGACTTTGACTGGTCCATTCCAAAAAATATTAACTTTATTCTTTTTTAACCATTCTTTAGTAGTAAACGGCTTTTGTGCTTAGGGTCGTTGTCCTTGCTGCATGACCCACCTTCTGTTGAGATTCAGTTCATGGACAGATGTTCTGACATTTTCCCTTAGAATTCTCTGCTGTGATTCAGAATTCATTGTTCCGTCTATTTTGGTCTCATTTGCCCCCAAAACATTGTTCCAGTAGCCTTCTGGCTTGTCCACGTGATCTTTAGCAAACTGCAGACGAGCAGAAATGTTCTTTTTGGAGAGCAGTGGCTTTCTCCTTGCAACCCTGCCATGCGCACCATTGTTGTTCAGTGTTCTTCTGATGGTGGACTCATGAACATTAACATTAGCCAATGTGAGAGAGGCCTTCAGTTGCTTAGAAGTTACCCTGGGGTCCTTTGTGACCTTGCCAACTATTGCACGTCTTCATCTTTGTTGGTCGACCACTCCTGGGGAGAGTAACAATGGTCTTGAATTTCCTCCATTTGTACACAATCTGTCTGACTGTGGATTGTTGGAGTCCAAACTCAAAAAATAAATGACTAAGTATAATAATTTTGTGTCATTTGTTTAACTGGGTTCTCTTTACTTTTAGAACTTGTGTAAAAAACATCTGATGATGTTTTAGGGCATATTTATTCAGAAATATAGAAAATTCTAAAGGGTTCACAAACTGTCTCACGAGGACCTGAGTGGTATGACCTGCTCCTCATTATCTCGGTGCTTGTAAGGAGCGCATCACCAGCTAAATCCTGCTCAGCATTCAGTCTGCTCACGCTGATGCTGCATGTGATTAGACTTTGTGTTTAATCAAACTCTCTGCACCAGAGGATGCACTGTTGTGTGTCATTACGACTTTTTTACTTTAATAGCAAATGTATCTGGCCAGCTAATATATGGGTTAAGAATGTTAATAATAAAGATGATAGCCTTATAAGAGCACGAATGTTATGAGGCACATATGTGTATTTGGACAAAAAGTCTTACTGTTTGGACTCTAAAGCCTGATGGATCTAAAACTGTTTGGGCTCGAACACAAAGCCAGTGGTGCTTGCCAGAAATGGTTTTGATTCCCACTGTACTTTCTTCATTCCAAGGTAACTCAGAGTTGTAACTCAAGAGTTGTTGTGACTTTTGCCACGAATGGTTGCACAGTTTCCCAATGTTTCCTGCGAACATGATCATGAATGATTAACTATATTAGGTCATACTTCTGTGGAAACTTGCTATAGGGCTTAAATGCAGGAATCAGTGGCATTTTTGTGTTGAAAGCTCATGAGTTTTATTAGAAACATTTTGCCCAGCTGGAACCACCCTTTCCAGGTATTTATGTAGGAACTTGATGTTGTTGAGGAGCTGAAGCCTGGACAAGGTGCAGGTAGATTAGTGCATGATTAGTTTTTCAGTCTTGTGAAAAGGTTGGTGTTATTACACTTGGCAGTCTGAGTCTGAGTGCGCCTGTGTAGGTTGTGATCTCATATCTCTGGCCGCCCCAGGTGCCGCTGAGTGCGTTTACATGCCTTCGTAATAATCCGATAACCGCAGAAAAACAGATTCTGTCAGTAATTCGATCAATGAGTTTACATGCACTTGAGTAATCAGGTAACGGGAAACTTCGGAGTTTATGAGTCAGGCAGTAATCGGATTTCTATTTTGCAACCAGCCAGTAATCTCACAGAAGTATGTGAAATAAACTTCGAACTTCAAACTTTAATATTAAATAAAGTTTCTCTCTCCTCCGGTTGGCTGGGGATGAAGTGCTGCCAAGGACTTTCCTGCTTGGGCTCAAGATCCTAGAGTGACTCTGTGTCGGACTACGTCATGCCGATATGCATCTTTTACATTACTTTATTTGAAATATCACTACAAGACTTACCGGTTTAGATAAATTAGCTTCATTCTTACATTTATCATCTACGCCACCCAAGGAGGTCGGGTCCCTTTTGGAGTCTTGGCTAAGATTTCTTCCTCATAACGCTTAGGGAGTTTTTCCTTGCCACTGTCGCCCTAGGCTTGCTCAATTTGGGATTGGACGTAGATATTGGGAGATAATCTAAAATTGAAAACTTGCTTTGAGACAATGCTCCATTGTAAAAAGTGCTATATAAATTAATCTGACTTGACTTGAAATGAGTGTATACTGCCTTTGAGTCTCCACAGTGTGTTCGGCAGCTGTTTTGCTGCCTGTAGGTCTGTGGCGTGTTTAAAACTGGGGTTGCCAGATGAAGCGATAAACCCACCTTCCCAAAGTCATAGGAAAAAGATGCCAAATAAAGCCAGCTCTTTAGAATGTGGCTCTAGCAACCGTGGGGAAGGCTTGCGCACATGCGCAGACTGATCCACCGATTATAATCGGTTAAACTGGGATACGTGCACTGAGTAATCTGATTAACTGAGGTAAAGTCCAGCGCTCTCTATCAGATACTTAATATGATGTCTAGATTGGAGTTGCTGTAACATGACTACTTGGAATAATCAGATAACTGCAGAAATCTGACTATGAATCGGATTATTAAGGTGGATGTAAACACAAGTGTTGTTCAAGCAGGGCTTTTTACCATCAGCTGCTCTGGATAAGGGCGTCTGCTAAATGCTGTAAACGTAGCAGATTTTTGGCACTAACCTTTGGTGGGGAGTAGTTTTTTCCAGCTGCCTTGTCAAAAATTGCTAAATCTTCATGTTGAGAAA
Organism: Ancistrus triradiatus; assembly: GCA_025084515.1. Classification (NCBI taxonomy): domain Eukaryota; kingdom Metazoa; phylum Chordata; class Actinopteri; order Siluriformes; family Loricariidae; genus Ancistrus; species Ancistrus triradiatus. The sequence goes on along the minus strand of JAJAGP010004566.1, from coordinate 35,620 downwards.
TTGAATTCCAGTATGTCATTGTGAGGCAAAATGTTTCGGTAAACTTCATTGTGTCCGTCAGCTTAACCCAAACCTCACTGGTATTAAATCCGTCTTCTCATTTGTCTGTTGAAGAGGTTTTGTTGTTTCGGAAACATCAACATCACTGGATATGTCTACATTCAGTATTTTGTGACATCTCAAACCGCATACTGTAGTACAATATGTCCACAACATCACTGGCAATGCCGTCTACTCTGGATAAAAGATAAAACCCATCTGGGGTCAGGACGCTCGCCCATCACAGGGCTGGGGACAGGTTGCCATGGCAGCACCAGGGGATGATACCCCAACTGTCCTCTGACACAGCCCGGCCAGAAGGCACTGCCAGAACTCAAACTGTCCCTGCAGTGATCCATTATTTTGGCCTCCGTTATGTTGAATCCATTCTCCACTTTTCTGTATTCTCCTTTCTCTTTTTACTTGTCCTGACTTGGATCCCACCAGGATCAAGAGTTAGTTAGTTTTGTGAACCACTATTTTCGAGACCATATTGTTAAACATATCCAAAATATACTATATTTAAAGGCCAGTTGAGATTTTCCCAACAGTGGTGCTTGGTGGAGCCAGGATTTGAACTTCTAACCTTCCAAACAGTAGTTCAGAGCTTTACCAACCCAATCAGCCTGTACTGTTTGGAGTAGTGTCAGGTGTTTTACCTGGCTGAGTCTATTTGGACTAAGAGTTAAGGCTCTAAAAGCAGTTTTCTAGCTCTCCCTGGGAACCAATTTGTGGTTCACTTGATATTAGTAGTGGATCATTTGGTAGAATATGAAGCAGCGTGAAACGTTCTGCTTCTGGCACAGGGAGTAGAACAAATGTGATTTATTAGGTAGGTATGTGGCTACGAAGTGGTTAGTGCTGTTGCCTCACAGTTAATGCTTCGTGTCCTTGTGTGTTTGCTTGTGTGTGTCCGGTGATGGACTGGTGATCGTGTAGAGTTGGTTTCCACTGCACCCAGTGCTCCGGCGAACTATACACAGGAATCTAGGTCAGGTTAATTGGGGAATGAAGAACGAGTGAGTATGGAGGTGCTAGAACAATTAAGAATTAAGACTGTGGTAGCCTAGCGGTTAAGGTACTGGACTATGAACCAGAAGGTCCAGGGTTCAAATCCCACCTCTGCCAAGCTGCCGCTGTTTGGTCCTTGAGCAAGGCCCTTAACCCACAATTGCTTGGATTGTACCAATTGTAAGTCGCTCTGGATAAGGGCGTTTGCTAAATGCTGTAAATGTAAATGTACATTTAACAATAACTTTATTAAATGTGTACCTGCACTGCACTGATCACTTTATTAGATACCCCTCCTTGTTTCTACCCTCACTGTCCATTTAGTTCACTCTTACCATATAGAAGCACTTGGATTGGCTGGACATTTTTGGTTGGTGGCCTATTTTCAGTTCAGCAGTGGCACTGAAGTGTTAAGTCTCCAGCAGCACTGCTGTGTCTGATCCACTCACACCAGCACAACACATTCTAACATCACCACCACCACCACCACATCAGTGGTGACCAGCCCCCAAATAGTTTCTGATCTGTGGGGGTCCTGAACATTAGAGAGCAGAGTAAATGGGACAAACAGTGAGTGTGTTTACCGATAATTACTGTGCAGGATGTGATCGCCATTATTCCAAGCTGCATATAGTGCACTACATGGGCAGTAGTCATTTTAGATTCAGCCCTATTCTACTGTATTTTTTGGTTATGCTGGTCCATAGCTTGGTCCAAGACCAAGTGTGCATTCTCAATGTACATTTAGCATACAGCCTTATCCAGAGCGACGTACATATAACATTACAATAGAAGCAGTTTTGAATTAAGGATCTTGCTCAAGGACCCAACAGTGACATCTTGGCCGAGGTGGGATTTGAACCCTGGACCTTCTGGTCCACAGTCCAGTATTTTAAACGCTAGGTTACCACAGCAAGAGTTGAGTTAGGTAGGGATTCAGCTTTTCTTCGTATGCCCTTCCACCCATCCATCTGCCCGCTGTTCAGCCCACCAGATCCTTTTTACACCCCACCCCCACTGCTGCACGTTGACGGCGCCCTTCCTCCTGTCCATCCGCCCCCTTTTCTTCCACTAGGCCTCATTTCCACTGTCCTTCCTTCCTCGCTTCCCTCTACCCACCTGTTCTTCCGTCAACATTTCCACCCACTCGCCTGTCATTCCTTGCTTGCCCTTCCTTCATTACTTCCGCCCACTTTTCCTTTTGCCCCTTCCTTCTTTCATCCTGCCACTCATTTCGTCTGGCTGCCCTTTAGTCTGCCCTAGATTCTGCCCATGATCACATAAGCAGCTCATTATCAGTTCGTCTGTCCATTATATCGACCTGTTCCTGTCTTCCTGACTCCCACTCACCAGTCCACTGTTCTCTTGGCCCACCGTCTGCCCTTTCTTCAACCCGTCCTCCTTTCTTTCCATCTGCAAATGAAATGAATGTAGCAGCATTAACCGTAGGCTCTGCCGGCAGTCTGTGATGGAGCAACTATGTCTCCCACGAGGTCTGTTGCATATTATTCCATTTCAGTCTAAACATGACTTAAGCAGCTCATTATTGTTTAGGCTTTCCAAGACGTTGGCGCTCCAGGACGCACATGAAGTGTGGTTCAGATTTATGCAATGCATATACACGTTAGTAAGGCTGAGTATTATTTAGCTGTGTTGAATCACTTTTAGCTCTATTCAGGGTTATGCTTGAGTGAATGTAATTTGTGTAGCTTGCAAAATGCCCGAGTGGAGTTAATGGAAGTTTGTTTCTACACGCACACACAATAGTTGGAAAAGACTAATTATTTGCGTAATTCCAAATCCCCTGTGCTTGGGATCACGCCTTTTGTGCAACATCTGGCTGGACTGCAGATCAGACATGCACTGATGCTGAGAGTTACTTATAAATCCAGACATTTTTGCAGCTTGTGCTTATATATTAGCACAAGCTACACTAGTTTTAGCATTTACATGGTTAGTGGGGTGCAGTCCTGTCCAACCCCTTATGCTGTAGATTTTGTGGCCTGATTGAGGTTTTCCTATGGACCTGATATGAATGCAATGTGAGAAATGGTAAGGTAAATTTTAGGGGTGTGATGATGCACTCTGTTCACGAGTCGATTTTCCCACGATTATTGGTTTTACGTTCAATAAAAATTGCAATTAATTGCATCAAAATAACACACGTTCTTAAACAAAAAACCTCTAGTCCCCTGTAATTAAAATAAATGACTAGAAACATTAAAATTGTAAACAAATTGTTCTGTTGTAGCTTCGTCATATTTTAAATAACCAAGTGGAAAATGTTTCTTTTTTTATTTCTGAAGAATAGCAATTCAAAACTAGCACTCTATTTTCTGACATTTTCTGGCAGGTAGAAAGAAAACCCACATGTGGGTTTGTGTCCCAATACTTTTTGCCCACGTGGGTTTGTGTCTCAATATTTTTGGTCGTTGTGGGTTTGTGTCCCAATACTTTTGCCTACATGTGGGTTTTTGTCCCAATACTTTTGCCTACATGTGGGTTTTTGTCCCAATACTTTTGAACCCATGTGGGTTTGTGTCCGAATGCTTTTGGCCCCATGTGGGTTTGTGTCCCAATACTTCTTTCTCACATGTGGGTTTGTGTCTCCATATATTTGGGCCCGTGTGGGTTTTTGTCCCAATACTTTTGCCTACATGTGGGTTTGTGTCCCAATGCTTTTGTCCCCGTGTGAGTTTGTGCCACAGTACTTTTGTCCCCGTGTGGGTTTGTGTCCCAATACTTTTGGCCCCATGTGGGTTTGTGCCACAGTACTTTTGGCCCCGTGTGGGTTTGTGTCCCAATACTTTTGGCCCCGTGTGGGTTTGTGTCCCAATACTTTTGGCCCCATGTGGGTTTGTGTCCCAATACTTCTTGCTCACATGTGGGTTTGTGTCTCCATATATTTGGGCCCGTGTGGGTTTGTGTCCCAATATTTTTGCCTACATGTGGGTTTTTGTCCCAATACTTTTGGCCCCGTGTGGAAAACATTATAGGTGAATAACTAAGAACAAATCAGAAGCCTTACTTTGTGTCTAAATAGTGATTTTGGCTCTTAAAGCTGCCACACGACAGGCTTTTTTTTTCTTTGCTAAATGCAGTTTTCTGTCATTTGGGCCAGTTTAGTGAGAAATGCGTTTTTCTAACCTCCACTATTTTTAGCTCCACCAATATGTCCCTGTTACTACCCTGGCAAGAACTGTAATCAAATTACGTAGTCGCATTGCAAGTCACTTGGCAGTGGAAACGACAAAAAGCAGTGCCATGTTACCATATGCCGTACTGCATCGCCTGGTGCTCTAAGATGCTGTAATGGTTCTGTCTTCATACCCTGGCTGATAAGTTTCAGGTCAGACTCAGACTGGTTTTATCCTGCTTGTATTTGAATATTATTTGTGTTTCCCCTCCATGTTTTTTAACGGGGTACGTGTGTTGTTTCTATAGATCGGCGACCTGAAGGACTACTACCACTTCTTCCACAGTCGGACGATAAAAAGGTCAACGCTCTCCAGCCGCGGCACGCACAGCTTTATCTCCATGGAGCCAAAGGTCAGGATATCACCATGGAGATCACTCACCTTGGTTTCTTGTGGTCTATAGGAACTTCTTGCCATTGACTCATATGTGGGGATATAGAAATGGATGTAGGAGGATCAGACATGGCTTGGTCTTGAATAGATCATGTATAAATGTTTGCAGCGGTGTTCGTGAAATTCCTATCGTATGATAGTTGTCCCTTAGAGGTGGAACAGTAGCAATTTGTCTCTACCTATAAATGAACGTGTCTGTAGTGTGTTAATGGTAATGATTTGTAGCATAAATTGCAAAAATTACATTCTACCTGTAATTATAGGCGGTGTCCAAAATAGTCCCCTAATCACTAGTCCCTACATGCTACATCTAGGCATCCAGAGCTGCTTACAACTGTTACAGTCCAAGCAATTGTGGGTTAAGGGTTTTGCTCAGTTTAGCAGAGGTGGGATTTGAACCCTGGAGCTTCTGGTCCATAGTCCAGTATTTTAACCACTAGGCTACCAAAGTCCCATACTAGTATAGTATGTATGTATGTATGTATAGTTCTACATACCATATACACTGGGGGTGTAAGAATACACTTTAATTTTTTATTATTTTTAAATGTAAAAAAATGCAAAACAATGCACATTCTTGAATTTTTTTTAATATTTTTATTGAGAAGTATAGCAAAGACATTAGAGAGAGAAGTAAAAAGAAGAGAAAAAAAACTTTAATACGTTTTTAAACAAAATAGATCTTTAGTGCCCTGCAATTAAACCAAATTTCTAGAAACAGAGGTTTAAAATTGTAAACAAAATGCTCTTTTGTAGTTTCACCATATATTAAATAACTGTGAAAACATTCCTTATTTCTGAAGACTAACCATTCAAAATAGTGTATAGTTTTGTAGTATAAAGATTTTACAAAAAAAAATCCTGCAATTCAAAGGACTTCAGAGTTTTAAACACGTATGGAGGCATGACCTAAGATTGCTTCCTCTGGTCCTGAAGAAATGCAGTTGCATGAGATGACATTGTCGATTTCTACGATACACATTGTGACTTTTTTTGTATCACAGTGCATTGTTAGACCCCTAATCTGCACCAATCAGCCATAAGATTAAAACCCCCTTCTTGTTTCTACACTCATTGTCCATGTTTTGAGCTCCACTTACTGCAGACAGTAAGTCCCCTAGATATGAACCAGTTCTGAGAGTGGATGTCTAAAAGTTTGAATGTCCAATATATTTAACCCAAGTGTCCAGCTCGTGAGCCTCCAACACCTGATCTCACTTACTTTCATTGTTATGGCTCGCTGCTTCTTCTAGAGATCATGACTGCTTTGATGCCTAATACCAGTCATTCTGGGTTTAAAGTAACTCAATAATTCCACGAAAGGAGGTATGTACTGTACACGGCTGGTGTCGCAGATACGGTCCCACCGGACTACACTTCCCAATGTATTGTGAAGACCAGACTTTGATAGATCCTTGTTCTTTAAATAAAACAGGGTGCCCACTCACACCTGATTGTCATCTCATTGATTGAAAACACCAGACTCTAATTTGACCTTCAAATGAACTGCTAATCCTAGAGGTTCACATACTTTTTCCACTCACTAATATGTAATATTGGATCATTTTCCTCAATGAATAAATGACCAAGTATAACATTTTTGTCTGATTTGTTTAACTGGGTTCTATTGATCTACTTTTAGGACTTGTGTGAAAATCTGATGATGTTTTAGGTCATATTTATGCAGAAGTATAGAAAAATCTTGGAAGATGAGACTCATTGTTATTTTTGAATTTCGAGGCTTGGTAAAAAAAAAAAAATCTTGGTAGCAAATACAAGTGAAGAAAGTGAACTGTACTAGATGTGAAACTTTTTATTTGGGGGTGTATCCAGCTACACAAAGTTTAGGTTTTTACACGAATATAATTGATTAGGCTATTACTTATTAAAAATATTAGGCTGCTATTATTTTTTTATAACACTGTCCTGAACCTGGACATTTTATGGTTCCAAGCAGGAGAGGGAACAACAAAATTCTGTCTTTTTTTTTTTTACCCAAAGCTTAAAAGGCTGCCAGCAGATGGGCAGACTGAAAATACAAGAGCTGCTTCATGAGGTGTAGAAGTGACTGATTGGTCAGTGAGTTTATCTAACCGAGGGTGGATAAAACGGTCTCATTTTCCCCGTCGGAAAAATCTCGTTTTGTGTGGAAGATACCGTCATTATACATAATCTCGAATTATTTAGTGTTGTCTGAAAAAATCTGTGTAACGGTTTAATATTAGGGCTTCCACAACATTTCTCTTAAAAAGATTCTCTGAATGAACCTTCTGTAAATGAATCAATGTGAACTTCTTCTCCTTCAGGTGGAGTGGATTGAACAGCAGGTGGTGAGAAGAAGAGTAAAGCGAGATTATAAACCCTTTATCCAAGTCCTGTTAAGACCAGCCAAAGCAGCCTGACTCAGTCGGACTCCATATTCTTCAACGATGCTAAATGGAGTAGCATGTGGTACATAGTGAGTATAACAAACCTTAGGCTGGATGCTTTTCCTATTGTAATTGTGCGTTCTTCTCATCTCTCTGTATAACGGAAGGTCTGTTGTGGCCTTCTGTGAGTCTAACTGACACGACCTATGACTTGACGTCATACACATCAGCCTGTCTTGATAATTATATTATATCCCGAATAACTGCGTGTTCCACAGTCACTACATGCATGTACAGCACCCGCCGGTCAGCGTCCATTCCCTTTAAAGGTCGAGATCTGGAGCATTATAAGGGGAAATAAGATTCGATCTTGTATACATCTTATTCACGTCTGAATGACAGAAAACCAGTCAACACTTGCGACACCTGCTGACAGAAAAGAGAAAAACGGTTTTATAAAAGATACAAAGATGAGAATTCCTGCGTTGTACTTACTAAATGTTTTTCTATTTTTTTAACTTAACTTATTGTTTACAAAATAAAACACGTGCAAAGTATCTGACTCTTACGCTACGATAGTAAATGTCAGGTCAACGTTCACCCAGTTTCACAAGAATTTAGTGCATAGGTTTAAACGGCCTGTGCTGTAATTTAAAACACAACCATTGTCAGTCACAGCTATTTTCAGTCTTTATGAAGTGTAGTAGCTTCTTTTTGTAAGCACAAGCCTAGATAAAGTAGTCACCAGGGGCCTGCAGAAACGCATGCTGGGACATGTAAACACAGCCGTTCCCTGCCAGGTGCAGAACTCGGTCTGTGAAGATCTCCAGTGTGATTTTTTTCACTCTGTTGAACAGTGGTGCTTTTGTGTATTGCCAAGAATACCAAGAAACTGTGGAATAGAAAGAAGTTCTTTCCTCTACATCTGTGGTTGGCTCTCAGTCAGGATTTATTTTTGCCAGAACCTTTAAAAACTTCTAACTGATTAGAAATATCCACTGGTATAAATGGGTATTAGTTGGTTTTTTCAGAAGAAGATGGTTATGGTTACTATGAGGCTCTGGGAATTAGGTCAGTATCATTGTTGCCCAATAACCAGCCTTTTTTTTTTAACCACTTCTCTATTTGGGAATGAAGGCAGTCCAGTTCCTGTACCCTCGTCTTCCACAGCCACACCTTTGTAATGTGTGCATGTGGTTTTGCATTGTCTTGTTGAAAAATGCTTGGATGTCCCTGGAAAAGATGTCGTCTTGAAGGCAGGTTCTGTTGCTCTCAAATCTGTGTCCTCTTCACCGAGAATTAATGCTGAAGTGACTGAGAGACATTTTTTGTCCCAAGATTTTCTGATTTGAGGTTGTATTAAAACATGTTAACAGTTTAGCGGTAAAAACGCATGCTCACTGGTTTCCATCTTACAGCTGAAAGAGAACCTTGTTCTTTTAGTTCGATTTCTGTGTGCACCCGATGAGAGCTGATATTTATCATTATCCTTAAAAAAAAAATGGTATTGGGACATTCTTGAACAGTTAAGCTACCTAGTATTCCCAGAAACAGTGAAGGTTGACCTTTTAGCTTGGTTACTGGGAGGATTTGGACTGGTAGTAGCGTTGGTATCAATGGACATTACTGTGATTTGATTGATTGTTTGTTGGAAAATGTACAAATAATTATGGTAATGATTTTACATCACAGCCCCTGAAATGGGGAGCCTTAATGCTTTAGCTCAGTTACTATCAGGCTCTCTGTATTGGCTCAGTATTGACCAATAGTATGCCTTCATAGCCGTCTTTCGGATTGTATTAATAAATCTAATTTATTTAGTGATGAATGCTTTTGCTTGCCAGCTTTTGTGACCAAGCCTGAAAGATAGAACCTTGACCTTTTAGCGCGTGTGCTTATCGTAGCATTTAACATGGACATTTCATGTTGAGAGGTTGTGCAAACATGCCCTTGTTTTTGCATTCCACCATGTTCCTGATGAGTCTGCCAGCAGGAGCGTAGTGTAAGGGGAAAATCTGTTTTCCTGAAATAATAAGCAAAGGTCGGGTCACCGGTCCATCATACATTCAAAGACACTTGCTCTTTGATCGCTCATGTTGTGCTGGGTGCAGTAGGCACTTTGCCCCGCTTGCTTTTAAGCTATAATCGTGCGTGTTATTGTCCTGCCATGATGAACTACATCAGCATTTCAGTTGTGATCCACAAACGTGAAAAGCATCACGTTTGCACATTTTATTTGTGGACTTGGAGGCACTCGTTGTTTTAATGAGGCAGGATTATTGGTTATGTGTATCTGTTAAATAAGAAAAACTCTTGGACAGGTTCTCTGCTCTATCAATGGTTAATGCCAATCAGATAAAGTCAATACTTTGACCTGGACACTGGCATCTATCCGGATTCCTTGGAGCTGTACTTTGAGAGCAAATAAACCTGACTTGTGAATGACGCAGCCTAAACGGCTTCATTATAAAGAGTGGAATTAGTCCGGTTTATAATTGGATTCCTGTCGAAATATCGTAAGTCCATTGTAAGGGGTGTAATGCGCTAACCCACCATTGCAGACCTGCAGCCTGGCAGGGTGCAGAACAGACACGTTTGGCCTTTTCTCAAGGAGGGAACCTCATACACTGTTATAGTAATCTCCCTCCGGGTGATCAAGGCGCTAGGAAAGATGGCAGGCGGACGTGGGGAGTTTAGTCAGTTCCTCCTTGTGGATTCACTCTCGCTGTAGATATCTGCCATCTGCCAGTGAAAAGAACCGATTGGGGGTTCTTGCACTCAGCAGGGGATGTCGAGAGACTGGCGTATTGGACATGCCAAATTGAGGAGGAAAACTGGTGTTTGGGGGGGGGAGACTTGAATTTACTGGTCACTGCATAAAATTTATAGTTTTTTTTTCTGTTGTATAAACTGGGATTGGGGTTTATTTGCACTTTACCGCGTCCGATTTTTCACGATTTGCGAATCCAAAATGGTGAGAATTGTGCCAGATGTTTAGGTATAAAAAATATCGTTACTTTTGAAGTTGAAATATTAAAAAAAATCCTTTTTACGTCCTATTTAAACCTAACAGAAGTGAAAAGCAGTGATCTAGGAACACCAAAGTTCTCTCAATTACTACTGGTCATAATTAGTCTCTACTGCTGAAATGACGAACCTTTTGGTCCAAAAAGAAATTAAATATTTTTACATTGTGTTTTAAGTTTAAAAGGGATGAACAAAGCTTTACGTAAATATGATTCCCATCCCTTTGAACCACAGGTTGATCATTTCAGCAGTGGAGGTTACTTTACGCTAGTAGTAACTGAGAGAAGTTTGGTTTTCCAAAGTCATTGTTTTAGGACATTAAACCAAGTTGAGTTCAGAATTTTAGACTGTCCCGGCTAATGCAGCATTTCGGTCGAACCCGGTACACTGCTTAAGCTTAATCATGCTGGTGCCTTAGATTTTTTTGTTTTTAGATGTTTTAAAAAACGTTTAAATGATCGAAAATTTATTTCACTATTTATTTATGTGTTTGATTTATCATAGTCCATGTATTATTCTATTGTTTATTTTAATTATTATATTTCTTTAAATATGTTTGTTCTCTTAAGCTGCTTTCAGACAATGCTCTATTCCAAAAAGCACTATAGAAAAAATGACTTGGACACTTTGTTTGTTTATTTACATTTACATTTACAGCATTTAGCAGACACCCTTATCCAGAGCGACTTACAATTGGTACAGTCTTACAATCCAAGCAGTTGTGGGTTAAGGGCCTTGCTCAAGGACCCAACAGTGGCAGCTTGGCAGAGGTGGGATTTGAACCCTGGACCTTTTGGTCCATAGTCCAGTACCTTAACCGCTAGGCTACCCCAGTCCCCAGTTTATTTACCTGTCTGACATGTATTTTCAAGTCCTCTGACGTCACACTAGCACAAAACAACAAGCCCTGGAGTCCAAGCAGTGCCTTCTGGCCAGGTCAGTCGTCACCCCCTGGTGCTGCAACGCCGACCCCTAATCAACCAGGCAATGGACTAGTGTCCGATCCAGATGTCTGTGCACTGTCCTCCATGTGGAGGAGCATGTGGCCCCTACTATCCTCAACAGGAAAAAGCAGGGTTAAAATGGGGGGGAAAGCCTTTGTTGTGTGTATGTGGGTTTAAATAAAAACAAATATATCTTTTACAATCTGCTTTTCTGTTTTTATGTTCTGTGTCTTGAAATGAAAAAGGGTAAATGTCATATTGGCGAGGTGGTGCTGAAAAAAAGATACCAGCCATTTCTTAAGCACTTTTATAGGGTTTATATATAGGCAAATTCAAAAGTGTACAAAAACGACCGAATTAGCCCAAGAGCTCTAAGGGTTAAGTGATGTTAAATCCTTCTTGTGGTTTAGCTGTAGCTCACACACATAAAATGTCATAGCTGTGATTTTTGTGGACTGTTTATGGTTTCCCATATGGCTCCATTTTGTTCTTTGTTCTTTCTTTTGGCAGCACTGCAATGAAAACATCCACAACTGTCAGTCGGACATGAACATCATGGGCGCTTGGAAACGGGGCTACACGGGCAAAGACGTGGTGGTCACTATTCTGGACGATGGCATTGAGAGGAACCACCCAGATCTCGTCCAGAATTATGTGCGTAACTTTATTAGATTGATTGATATACGATTACAGAGCACTTTATTTTGGACACCATGCTATTACAGTGGTACCTCGGTTCTGGTACCGAGAAATTTTTCCCTTAAGGAGTTATGTAACTTGAGTTAATCCGTTCCAGATCCCCAGAAAATCCACCCTGTATCAGGTATGATATGCATTAATGGAGTTGTATCGTACAGGTGCTCCCTGATTTACAATGGGAATATGTTCCGACAAATCCATTGTAAGTTAAATGTATCATGAACCAATGAGTTTAATATAGTCTGTTGTTTCGTAGAGGTGCCAACCTTATAAAGATCAAACATCAGAGCTTAAAACATTTACATTAATCTACAGTTGGCCAAAATCATCAACACAAAGCTTATTTTATAATAAAGTGTTGAAAAATCTCATGTCATTTAGTAAGTAATGGATTGAAAGTGAAAAGTGAATGCAAAACACTTAATCTATTGGCGAACTCTGGGCAGTTGGTGGCTGGTGACCATTTTAGGACCCATGGGGACTTGTTTGCACTAAGAATATAGTACTATAAATGTTAAAATAAAGAAAAACACTGCGAAGAGTCTGCACTAAGCGAGAGCCATTGTGAGACTGAATCACTGAATACTGAATCGTGACTCGTGAATCGAGTTTCAGCTGGAAAGAGTCGTAATACAAGTTTAAGCAAGTTCATCGAGTACCGAGCAAACGATGAGAACCGAGACGAATGTTTCCAGTGAAAGAATCTCGAGAACCAAATTCGACGATTTCCGAGGTGCCGAAGTACCACTGTAAGGTGGTCTAAGACTTTTGAACAGTACTGTATATCACATTACTCTACAAAACTGACTTTGAGTTTGAAAATGACCAACAGCAGATATTTGCCAAATGACACTGGCAGTAATTTAGTGGGGTTGCACAGTATTGTGCAAAAGTTTGTGGACATGTTTAGCTCCGGTCTTCATGTTATTCTCTGCTCTTGTCCGTCTGCAGGATAACCAGGCGAGTTATGATGTAAACGGAGACGACCCGGACCCAATGCCCCGATACGATGCCACCAATGAGAACAAGTAAGAGCGTAGTACAGTGAGGAGAGAGCGGGGGAGCACATGGCTCTTCAGACTACTCGCCGGTGTGTTTGCAGAGCGTTTCTGTGAGAGAGGGAGAGAGAGCTGGTTATTTTGGTTGTGAATATGCGTATTTGGTCTGTATTTATGTGTGTGTGTGTGGTGGAGAGCTGGATCCCCCTCCTGTGTGTGTTAGTCTGCGGCTTCCACTCTGCCAGCGTGTGTGAGCCGGTGCCAGATGGCATCGCAGCGTTTTTGGAAGGTTAGGCCAGAAAGCTTGGCCTGGGTTTCCTCCTCAGCACCAGCGCTCTTCTGTTTGACGTTCAAACGCGCTGTGGTATTTAAACTAACAGTCCCGGCCTCGTGCACCTGTCTTCTGGGGCTGCCACTCGCCAGTGGTTTAACTGTAGATTTCTTTTTATATTTTTTTTAGGAATACCATCGTGAATAGCTCAGACTGGATTTAATGAGAGAGAAACTATAGCGTGGACCATAATCTTGTAAAATCTAAATAAAGAGGAGGTAGAAGTTTAAGCGCTCTCCGAATTCATGAACTAAACGTTCAGCTAACCGCATTACGATTTCACCGGCATGGGTTTATGTTTGAGGTTTCTAATTTGCTCAAATTTCGGCTTTCTACCAGTGCATGCACTAAGCTCAGCAATTTCAGTCTTACCCCAGGATGTAATGTTACCACTGATTTGCACTTCTAGGCCGCTCTGATTTACCTATTTTGTTGTTCTCAGTAGCGACTGAGAGCAGTGCTGAGGATACTGAGAAGAACGAAACTGTTTCAGATTCTTCAGAACGTTGGACTAACATTATTGCCACAGATTAGAGTGGCAGGAGTGGACAGGGCAGTGTGTAGATTTTGTGCCCAAGTTACTACACCACAGGGGACTGTGTTCTTACAATTTGGTATGCAGAGTGGGATTTCGTTAGTATCCGGGATCAGTGATGAAGTTAGCAGTGGAGGGGTGGAATCGGGGTTTCGAATACAGTCTGAGGGTTTAAGAGGTGAATTTTGGTGGTGGATTCAGAGACAGTTGGAGGGGTTCCGAGGTGGAATCATTGATTTTAGGTGTAGTCATAGGGGTTCAGATGTGGAATTATGGATTTCAAGGGTGGAATCTAGGGGTTTCAAGTGAAGTCAGAGGGTTTAAGAGGCGTTTGGGGAGGTCTCAAGAGGAGTCAAGGTTTCAGAGGTGGAATTTGGGGAGGAAGGGGTTCAGATGCAATCATAAGGTTTCAAATTTGGAATCGGGGGTGGGTTCAGGTGTAGTCATAAGGTTTATCAAATGGAATCGGGGGGTTTCAGGTGTAGTCATGGTTTCTGATTTCAAATGAGGGGGTTTCAGGTGTAGTCATAAGGTTTCTCAGGTGGAATCGGGGTGTTTCAGGTATAGTCATAAGGTTTCTCAGGTGGAATCGGGGGGTTTCAGGTGTAGTCATAAGGTTTCTCGGGTGGAATCGGGGGGTTTCAGGTGTAGTCAAGGTTTCTCATTTGGAATCGGGGTGTTTCAGGTGTAGTCATAAGGTTTCTCAGGTGGAATCGGGGGGTTTCAGGTGTAGTTATAAGTGAATTTAGGTGGAGTTTGGGTGAAGTTGGATGGGTTCAGAGATGATGTATTGACGTACTGATTAATATGCATTGTGTCATTTGGTGTGAGTTTATGGCAGATGTATGGAGTTTTTCGTCAGTGTTTAAAGAACACTGAAAGACAGCGTGTTTCATGATAAAGACTGTAATTAGTCCTGATTAATTGGATGCAGTGCACCACATTTTGAATATAAATCACTTTTACTAAGTATGGGATGATATTTGAATAGTAGTTTTTAAATCTATCACTACTGATGCAGTTTGTCCATGGTCATGTATCGTGATAAATATTGTGTATTGTGAAAATGTCTTTCAATATCGTGATATAATATTTTTACCATATCGCCCAGCCCTGTGTGAGGTGAGTTTCAGACAGTAAGCCCTGGCTCACGTTTGGCATTCCTGGGCATTTTCAAGGGGTCTAATGGAGTTGTGGTCAAGGTTCTCTGCAAGCCATTCAAGTTCTCAATCAAAGCTGACAAACCAATTCTCTATGGACTTTGTTTAAGGACAACGGGGCAGAAAGTTAATGAACTTGGACTTCTTGGAAGAAAACCCTATAAACATGTGGGGGTCACTGGGGTATCAGTACAGCCCATTCTAATGCCAATGTTTGAGTATGGAAAATCCAGAAATTTCTGCTCTAGATTATGAATGTATTGCAAGTGAGCATTCTTGAAATAGCAGAGCTCAACATTTTACAGGGGTGTCCACAAACTTTTGTCTATACATTATGGTGCATCTTTGTAGCCCGTAAAGCTTTTCCAGTTTTCTTTTCTTTGCTATAAAGGGGGTGTTTTGTCCCTTTTTTCACGGTTAAGTCCAATTCCGTAGCATCTTTCTAAAGCTCTCACTCTGCTGCGATGCCATCACTGCCTGTGACCTTTGATCCTTTGGCAAGACATGTCTTTTGTCCTGATTTCTCAAGCTTTCGCAAGTATTCATAGGTAATTCCATGGCCCGAGGATTTGAACCTATTGCTCATGATAGGAGGAAATGTGCGGTTGGAAGGACGCTTTTCTTGGCGTGTATAGGCATGTCCTATAGAATAGAAGCTATTACGCCGGATGTCTGCTGTGTTGAACTAATTCTTCATTCAAAGCTGCTAATAGGGGCTTCTCAGTGTGAAGTCTAGTCTGCATCATTCATTCGCATGATAATGTATGGACTGGCTTTCGTTCGTTAGAAGCTGTTTCAGTGAGCAGTGTTTGGTTAGTATTCCTTTATAATACAGGGTTTATTTTCGAATTCTCAATTCCCTAACGATACCCTGTCAGCACAAGCTGATGACTCTTTCAGGAATGGGTTGGCATCGCTGTTATTTGCCCTCGCTGCTTATGCGTGTGAAATATGATTCAGTGTTGTGTCTCTGAGGTTTTGTTTGAAGTGAAGCACCGTGGCTTCACGAGCTTGTCTCACAGAAATGTATACACCCGGGAGATTAATGTGTGTTTGTCACGTCCAAATGTTTGGCTGTAATGTTTTAAATGTCTTGAAAGTATTTGGCTCAGTCCATAGGCATGTCCTTGGTTTTATGTGTGTATTATGTTGTAGGGAAGTATTGAAAATGTTACATGGCCAAAAATATGCCAACACTCAAACATTACATCCATATGTGTTTGTCTCCTTATTCCCAAACCACTGGCGGGAATGGAGAACAGTCTCCACGCCTCTGGTTTTCCACTAGATTTTGAAAGACGATTGTGAGTGAGCGCTTCCATCTAGCCAGCCTTATTGAGGTTGTGCAGTAATTGGCTTTACATGAATTGCATGGAGCCATGTTGCCCTTGCGCCGATTATGTGCAGGTGCATTGAATTTATACTCACGAACAAAAAATAATGCTCTCAGGCCTGCTGCAGTTCTTTCTCAGGCAGATATGTAAATGGTGACAGGTGTGGACTGATTACACACTGGGTCTTGCCACAAGGGGGCATAAAACTGAAAGCCTTTTTATATAGGGTAGTGCGCAAAGCAGAGGCTTTTGGGTAGTGTACCTCTTGATGAGAGATTGTTGACTTCAAGACATGTCTCTACAATGCACCTGAAGACAGTGTGCCAGGTTGACACTTTGAGAGGGGGAGCATCATTGGACTGAGAGAAGAATTGCCCGCTATCTAGGCTGTTCTGACCTAGCTGTTAGAAGGAGCAGTGGTTCTGTGAGGAAACGCACACATGGCGAACATTAGAGAGGATTGTTTGATCAAGCATGAGCGGGTCCCACAGTTTCGTTGTCCGTCATCCAGACACAGGTGGCACCTTCACTACACACCCCTGTCTCTGCCCGGACATTTGCAGGCGCTTAGCAGAAGGAAATTTGTTGTCACCCATTGCCTGTCCTGCCATTGACAGCCACTGTCGCCTTCGTTTGCAGGGGTGTCATGAACGAGAGGTCTGGACTGCTATAGACAGGAAGCCTATCATCTTTAGTGACGAATCCAGGTTCTGTTTGGGATCGGACGATAGTCAGGGTTTGAGTATGGAGGTCTCATTTTGAGTGCTCCAGTCCTGCCTTTGCTGTGGACCGACACACTGCCCCAACTACTGGTGTCATTCGAACAATTAACTAAGTCACCAGCCAACTGTGGTAGCCTAGCTTGTAAGGTACTGGACTATGGACCAAAAGGTCCAGGGTTCAAATCCCACCTCTGCCAAGCTGCCACTGCTGGGTCCTTGAGCAAGGCTCTTAACCCACGGTTGCCTGGATTGTAAGACTATCAATTGTAAGTTGCTCTGGGTAAGGGCGTCTGCTAAATGCTGTAAATGTAAATGTAACTGGTGTGACAATACCTGTAGGCTTGCGTGTCTGTTTAGTCAAAAGTGTGCTGCATAGATCTTCAATTTTGTGAAAGCCATGGAAAGCCAAACGTACACAACAACTTAGGAAGTAGCTCATAAAATAAACACTTGGTGACTAAAGCTATGGGCCCTATAACACCTATACATGGTGAAACCCTTTGGAGGCAGTTCGGCACTCGGATAAGTACAAGCAAAGGACTTTACCCTTAGAGGTTGTGTTTGGTGAGTTTGTGTCCTTCTCCTTCACAGCTTTTGCTGCTGTTTCTGAACTTTTTTGCTTTACTATAGGAGCCCTGACAGGTGGAGGTGAAATTGGAGCAGATATTTGATTTGTTTGGAAACATGGCTTACTAGGAAATGTCAAAAGTCTGTGCAGGGTAACCAGTATTACTCCTAATGCTTATATAATGAGATGTGCATTATTTTGCAATAGTGGAGCTAAAACAGATCAATCTGAAGTTGTGAAGTTGTTAAAAGGGCCGGCCATATACTTTTGGCCATTTAGTGCATATACAGTACGGTTCAAAGTATTGGACAGCCATTAGTTTGTTGTTTTAGCAATTGTATGATGACAATATGCAACAGATTATCAATGACTGGACCCAAAAATTGGATTCGTCACTCCATGGTACTCTTACCCACTGGTTTTTATTCCAATCATTGTGCACTTTGGCATATCTTAACCTTTTCACCCTGTTAGTCTTCTGAAAAAGTGGTTTCTCGGCTGCTACCCTTCCAAAAGGACCATTCCTGAACAAGCTTCTTCGGACTGTAGAAAGGACAACTTGGCAATCCGATGAAGCTGCCAGAAGCTCCAGTTGTTGAAGTGTAAGGGAAGGTCACACTAAAAAAATGCCACTGTAGCCTATAGAAGCTGTATTTTTCTGATGTGTTTTTTCATTTTCTGGTTCTGTTCTAATAAAAAGACTGTGGAATAATTCTATATGGTCATTATACCATTTCTAAAACAGTGGTATGTCTAATCTAATGGTGGCCTAAGACATTTGCACAGTACTATATGTGGGATGCATGTGCAATTTTAATGTCAATGGCCCCTGTCTATAGGAGGTATGTTCTATGTAACACTTGCACCTAAGAGTTAATATTGGTAGATCAGCAGTGTAGATGCCAACGTGTGTAGGCTTGTATTGGTACTACAGTACCATGGTGATGTTTCTAATGGTTAAAGTCTGTCTGAAATAGTGGAGAATCTTAATCAGGGAGATGGTTTCTGAGTTAACGTTCAGGTTATGTTGCGTAGGACGACATTGTAGTGGATGTGTGTGCCTGCTTTTCTCATTGACCTGTATTGGTCTGGCAGATGGGAATGTACAGATTCCAGTTCAGTGGCACAGATCAAAACAACAAGGGGGGATGTGGGGGAGGACCCTATAGATACTGCCCTACTTTGAATTCCCAAGATCTTGATTTGTTGTTTCTTGCTCAGATGTGTCATAATCTGTAAAAATACAGAAATACACATCAAGCTAATGCCCCGAATGTTTTATAAAGGCGTGATCTAACCTATTCCAACACACTTCCCACTTTGGAGATCAGCGGGGGTGAAGCAGTTTGGAAAAGTCATTCTCTAAATAAAGTTTCCGAAATCATCGCCTGCTGACTCAGACTTTCAATATGACAACTTCATCGGTTTCCAACTCCCCAGCTAAACAGTTCCTCAGGATTCTGATCTGTTGCCTAAAACTTTTGACGGAGAACTTTGCTGGCTTGCCCAGAGCTCTGACCGTAACTCCATCAGACACCTTTAAGATGACTTGGAGTGCCAACTGTGAGCTTCTTACCAAACAGGCCCACAGTCACGTTCCAAAATTTAATGGAAATCCTTCTCGGAAGCGTGAAGGCTGTGGTAGCTGGGGTTGGGTATCAGATCCAGTTCCGATTTGGAACTGGTTCTAAAATTTAAAGAAGCAGGTATGCGTATAAAAACATGAAGGTGTGAAATTGTTAAAAGGGCCGGCCTCATACTTTTGGCCATTTAGTGCATATACAGTATTGTGCAAAAGTATTGGGCCGCCATTTTAGTTTCTTGTTTTAGCAATTGTTTGTTGACAATATGCAAGATATCAGTGATTTCAATCCAAAAATTCGATTCCACTTAATACCTCTGTATGAAGCAGGCATCTATCTCCCAATTGCTGATGCGTCATGTAATCAAGTATGGCGTTTTTTTTCACCATTTGGAATCTAAACTTGGAATTGATAAGTTGAATCAGTATTGGAATCGGTAAAATGCATGCGGTATCCACCCCTAGTTGTAGCAGCAAAGGGAGAACAAACCCCATAATAAAGACTATATTTCTCAATGCAGTTGTTGGATGTCCACAAACTTTTGGCTATATAGTGTTCTAAATGAGCTGTTAAAATCCACATTTTTATTTTTAAAGCACTGTTCATTGGAGTTTGGCTACTTGACCATACGAGTTGGTCGTACGGGACTGTGGTAGCCTAGTGGGTAAGATACTGGACTATGGATCAGAAGGTCAAGGGTTCAAATCCCACCTCTGCCAAGACCATTCTCTGTGACGTCCTTAAATACCTTCCATGCTGTCTTTCTGGCTCCACTAACAGGTCCTCAGAATCCCTGTCGTTGATAACCTGTCTGATTTGTGGAAGAAAACTTGGCATCAGTTATTCTTAGAAACATCTGTCTGAAACGGCGATGTCCATCACCACTTTTGCTTGCACAGAGTTTATCATCTGTCAGAGTTTTATATGAAAAGAGACAAATATCTTTGTTGGCTCAACAAGTGGTTTATGCGCCATACTTTTGTGCCCTGAATCAAAATGCTTATGGAGTGGCCAGTTCTTCTTAATGTAATGTGACTCTTTAGCACACCTGTCCCATTGACGAAGGAAACAACAGTACTTTGTATAGCCGAGCTGAACTATGGTTCCAATCCCTATTGTTATACTGTGTGTTTGAAAAACAGTTTTATATTACTGTAGGTTTCTTTCATGTGTACTACAGTGGTGCTTGAAAGTTTGTGAACCCTTTAGAATGTTCTATATTTCTGCATAAATATGACCAAAAATATCATCAGATTTTCACACAAGTCCTAATAGTAGATAAAGAGAACCCAGTTAAACAAATGAGACAAAAATATTATACTTGGTCATTTTTTTATTGAGGAAACTGATCCAATATTACATATCAGTGAGAGGGAAAAGTATGTGAACCTCTAGGATTAGCAGTTTGAAAGTGAAATTAGTCAGGTGTTTTCAATCAGTGGGATGACAATCAGATGTTAGTGGGCACCATGTTTTATTTAAAGACCAGGGATCTATCAAAGTCTGCTCTTCACAATACATGTTTGTGGAAGTGTATCATGGCACGACCAAAGGAGATTTCTGAGGACCTCAGAAAAAGAGCTGTCGATGCTCATCAGGCTGGAAAAGGTTACATAACCATCTCTAAAGAGTTTGTACTCCACCAATCCGCAGTCAGACAGATTGTGTACAAATGGAGGAAATTCAAGACCATTGTTACCCTCCCCAGGAGTGGTCGACCAACAAAGATCACTCCAAGAGCAAGGAGTGTAATAGTTGCGAGGTCACAAAGGACCCCAAGGTAACTTGAAGGCCTCTCTCACATTGGCTAATGTTAATTTTTATGAGTCCACCATCAGAAGAACACTGAACAATAATGGTGTGCATGGCTTGGGTTGCAAGGAGAAAGCCACTGCTCTCCAAAAAGAACATTGCTGCTCTGCTCTGCTGCAGTTTGCTAAAGATCACGTGGGGACAGCCAGAAGGCTATTGGAAGAATGTTTTGTGGATGGATGAGGACCAAAATAGAACTTTTTGGTTGAAAGAAAAGTGTATGTTTGGATAAAGGAAAACACTGCATTCCAGCATAAAGAAACCTTTTCCCAATCGTGAAAAACATGGTGGTGGTTAGTATCATGGTGTGGGCCTGTTTTGCTGCATCTGGACCAGGACGGCTTGCCATCATTGATGGAACAATGAATTCTGAATGATATCAGAGAATTCTAAAGGAAAATGTCAGGACATCTGTCCATGAACTGAATCTCAAGAGAAGGTGGGTCATGCAGCAAGACAACGACCCAAAGCACACAAGTCGTTCTACCAAAGAATGCTTCAAGAAGAGTAAAGCTCATGTTTTGGAATGGCCAAGTCAAAGCCCTGACCTTAATCCAATCGAAATGTTGTGGAAGGACCTGAAGCCAGCAGTTAATGTGAGGATACCCATCAACATCCCAGAGTTGAAGCTGTTCTGTACGGAGGAATGGGCTAAAATTCCCGGTGGGCTAAAAAGCCGGTGTGCAGGACTGATCAACAGTTACAGGAAGGGTTCTCTTTATCTACTTTTAGGACTTGTGTGAAAATCTGATGATGTTTTAGGTCATATTTATGCAGAAATATAAAAAATTCTAAGGCGTTTCAAGCACCACTGTCCATCACCTGTGAGTATTGAAGGGTGGACATGTGCCATTGTGTAACAGGACCGCTTTCAGGCTTAACTTTGACTAATCTGTAAAAATTTGAGGATCATGCACATCAAGCAAAGCCATGAACAATCCTTTAAGGCCAGTGTAGAAACAGGTCAACAACCTCTTAAAAAAAGAAGTTCTCAATTGTTCTGAAATGTTCTACGAAGTTGTTGTACCTGGTTACCCTTTCTTTTCAAAGCATTTCGTCAGTAGGAATGCTGTGTGATGCTGAAGTCACATAACGTGCAAATTTCGCCTGTGTGACTCAAAATTGCGTTGTATTTCTTCAGTCGCATTTAGGCTTAGTAAAACCTGGACTGTCAGCCCATTTGTCTGTGTTTTTCTCTTTTTAGCCTGAAGATCTGTTGTACACATGTATTTAAGCACAGAGGATGAGCTCAACACAGGCACTTATGTCTAGACCAGTCACTGCATACTTCTGTCACTCAGCGTTCCTCTGCTCTGAGAAAAGATCCTGCCTTGAAGTAGGAGCTAAAAAAAGTCCCAGTACACAGTGTTCTAAGGACTACAGTCATCCACAGTTCCTGCCATGCGAACACGCCAAAGGGGGCACAGTTCTGGGGACTATGAAGAAGTTCCTCCGGTGCAAAAGCTCCTCTTGTCTCTGGTGGCTTTGGTACTGGCAAACTGTCGTGGGGTGGTATTGATCTCATGGCTGAAGGCCAATGGGGATATTCAGTATACTTGTTATATTTTAGAAGAGAAACCAGGTCCATTGGTCAGACAGACGCAGCAATGAGTGTCTTTACATGCACTTAATAATCGTAGTCATATTTCTGCAGTTATCTGATTATTCAAGTTCATGTAAACGCACTCATGGTCACGTGATCCTTCTGTTCTCGGTCGGTCTTGGAAGAACTTCTGACCAATCAAAAAGCAGGCCTAACTTTAAGCTTTGATGACTTTTTATTCCAGCGTGCCCACTGATCTAGTGTCTCCCTTATTTAATGAGCCCATCGACGCCATACATCGGTTGCCATGGAGATCGAACACTGAATTGGCCTAGGATCTGGTGGCTTGTGGATCTTTTTATATGGCTCGTATTGGAGACGCTGGTTACCATGACAGCATGAGTTTTTCTGTGCAGCTGTTCTCGGCTGGAGGTTTAACAACAGAATGCAGACTCTGGTCTTTCTTCCTGACCTTCACTTCATAAGAGTAGTCTTTTTTTTTTTTTTTTTTTCCTCCGTGATCAATATTTGTTTATGCAGGGTTTAGGTTGGGTCAGGAACGACCATGAAGCATGCCTCGCCGTCTGCCCCCACGCAGGTTCTCCAATGTTTTCTCGCAATTAGCTCAAATATTTAGCCACTGTGTTTGAGCCGGGCTTGGATTGAGCCGGCTTGGCTTGAGGAGAGCATGTTTAGTTTGAGCACAGCTGTTGCCGCACTAACCCTGTAGCCTGCCGTTCTCGCTCTGGCTCTCTCTGTATGTGTATTTGATGTCTTTTGCGTGATTGACTCAAGAGTTTATGTTGCTCTGGTTAGTGGTATTGCATGTGATCCGTGACCTCTTGGTTGTTTGTTTTGATGTGTTGTATATACTGATGGCCTGTGTCCTCTTCAGGCATGGCACGCGGTGTGCTGGGGAAGTGGCTGGATCAGCCAACAACTCCCACTGCACTGTGGGTATTGCCTACAATGCCAAGATTGGTGGTGAGAGTTACCTCACACTGACCTGGGTTTCTCCTGTGCCTTGGTGCTCTGTGTATCTCACTTTTTTCAACACGGTTTTTCCTCTCTTCTTCTTGGAATTATCTCTTTTCTTTACGCAAACACTAACCTGTTACTGTTTTTCCTTCTAGCCTTGAGCAATCTCAATCTAAAAGCATTTTTACACTTACCTTTGTCATTTAGACTTACAGTGGTGCTTGAAAGTTGTGAAAACCCTTTAGAAATTTTTTATTATATCTGTTTAAAAAAAAGGGGGGTGTGTGGGTTTGTGGGGGTGGGGTGTTGGGTGTGGGTTTTTTGTTTTTTTTTTGTTTTGTTGTGTTTTTTTTTTTTTTTCATTTTTTTTTTTTTTTTTTTTTTTTTTTTTTATATATCTGCTTTAAATATGACCTAAAAAAAAAAAACCATCAGATTTTCACACAAGTCCCTAAAAGTAGATAAAGAGAACCCAGTAAAAAAAATGAAACAAAAATATTATACTTGGTCCATTTATTTATTGAGGAAAGGAAACTGATCAAATATTACATATTAGTGAGTGGCAAAAGTATGTGAACCTTTGCTTTCAGTATCTGGTGTGACCCCCCCTGTGCAGCAATAAACTGCTACTAAACATTTCCTGTAACTGTTTGATCAGTCCTGCACACCGGCTTGGAGGAATTTTAGCCTATTCCTCTGTACAGAACAGCTTCAGCTCTGGGATTTTGGTGGGTTTTCCTCACATTAGCTGCTCGCTTCAGGGTCCCTTCACACAACCTTTTGGTTGGATTAAGGTCAGGACTTTGACCCTTGGCCAATTCCAAAACATTAACTTTATTCTTCTTTAAACCATTCTTTGGTAGACACCCGACTTGTGTGCTTAGGGTCGTTGTCTTGCTGCATGACCCACCTTCTCTTGAGATTCAGTTCATGGGACAGATGTCCTGACATTTTCCTTTAGAATTCTCTGATATAATTCATAATTCATTGTTCATCAACGATGGCAAGCTTGTCCTGGCCCAGATGCAGCAAAATGGGCCCAAACACTTGAACTACCACCACCATGTTTCACAGATGGGATAAGGTTTCTTATGCTGGAATGCAGTGTTTCCTTTCTCCAAAGATAACGCTTTTCTTTTAAACCAAAAACTTTCTATTTTGGTCTCATGTACCGTCCACCCAAAAACATTCTTCCAATAGCCTTCTGGCTTGTCCACGTGATACTTTAGCAAAACGCAGACGAGGAGCAGCAATGTTCTTTTGGAGAGCAGTGACTTTCTCCTTGGCAACCCTGGCCATGCACACCATTGTTGTTCAGTGTTCTCTGATGGTGGACCGCATGAACGTTAACACTCTCGTCGGCCGTTTTGATTCTGCGCAGGCGGGGCTGCGGCCCCCCAGGTACATACGTCCGCGGATCGAAGTGACGGTTCGAACGTTGAAAACCCGCACAGTGAACACAATGGTGTTCAGTGTTCTTCTGATGGTGGACTCATGAACGTTAACACTAGCCAGTGTGAGAGAGGCCTTCAGTTGCTTAGAAGTTACCCTGGGGTCCTTTGTGACCTCGCCAACATTGGTCTTGAATTTCCTCGATTTGTACACAATCTGTTTGACTGTGGATTGATGGAGTCCAAACTCTTTAGAGATGGTTTTGTAACCTTTTCCAGCCTGATGAGCATCAACAACTTTTTTCCGAGGTCCTCAGAAATCTCCTTTGTCCATGCCATGATACACTTCCACGAACATGTGTTGTGAAGAGCAGACTTTGATAAATCCCTGTTCTTTAAATAAAACAGGGTGCCCACTCGCACCTGATTGTCATCCCACTGACTGAAAACACCTGACTCTAATTTGACCTTCAAATGAACTGCTAATCCTAGAGGTTCACATACTTTTGCCACTCACTAATATGTAATATTAGATCAGTTTCCTCAATAAATAAATGACCAAGTATAACATTTTTGTCATTTGTTTTACTGGGTTCTCTTTATCTACTTTTAGGACTTGTGTGAAAATCTAGAGAAATGAGTTTTATAATTACAAATATCATTGTGATTTGTTGTTAAATCACACTGTGTGTGATCCAGGTGTTGGTGTGTGTTACAGGTGTGCGTATGTTAGATGGGGATGTGACGGACATGGTGGAAGCAAGGTCTCTGAGTCTACACCCTCAGCACATTGACATCTACAGCGCTAGCTGGGGTCCAGATGATGATGGGAAAACAGTCGACGGTCCTGCCTCGCTTGCCAAACAGGCCTTTGAGAACGGCATCCGACAGGTAAGGAGCTCATTAAATACAGAATTATTGGCCCCACTGTTAAAGATGGGTAATAAAGGCAGTGATGTGTATTGAAGGTTGTGGGTAATAGGATGGTTATAGTTTGCATTTTATCGATTCCGGTTCTTATCGGTTCCAAGGTTCATATTCCAAAATGGTGAAAAACCTATTATGTTACACTTATTATAATTAAAAAGTAAAAAGCACACTCCACTGCTGAAATGGCGAACCTGTGAGCAAAAAGGAAAGTGATCATTTCAACGTTAAGTGTTTTATGTATAATTGATTGAAATGGGAAGAAAAAAGTTTAACGTAAAAAATTGAGATTACTTATCACCAGTAGTAATTGAGAGAAGTTTGGTGTTCCTAGGTCATTGTTTTAGTACATAAAACCACGTTAAGCTTTGTTCGTGATCAGCGATAGAAACAACCAGAGAAAGGAATTCGATAATGTGAATTTGACTTAAAATCTGGTTTGCATACACTGGAGACCTTGAACCAAGACCACCCAATAATAAACATACCCCTAAACAAACAAACAAATCACATTGTCTTAAACATTTTCACCTGTATTTACATAGTGACAATTTCTGGAGCTGACTGTGCTCTGCCAAATCCGCCTGGCTACACCTATAAACGCGTTACTCATATGTTCCTGCAGTGCACGCTCATAAAGATGTGATGGCACAACTCTAATTATTACTCAGGATGCAACATTTAAGGGAAAAGCCTGATCGTTTTCCCTTGTGATTAAGGTGAATGTTTGCTTTTCACCTTTAGGTTGTCTGAGGTTGTCTTTACTGTAATTCTGCCTTTAGGTGTATTCTCAGGTGTAGTCTGAATCAGGAGCTAAACTACACCCCGGTAATCTTCGGCTCTGTGCTAAAGATCTGTTTGAGTGGTTGAGATGTTTTGTGAATTCCTTCTACAGTGGGGCAAAAAAGTATTTAGTCAGCCATTGATTGCGCAAGTTCTCCTACTTAGAAAGATGAGAGAGGTCTGTAATTTTCATCATAGTACACTTCAACTATGAGAGACAAAATATGAGAAAAAAAATTCAGGAAATCACTTTGTAGGATTTTTAAAGAATTTAGTTGTAAATTATGGTGGAAAATAAGTATTTGGTCAATAACTTTTGTTGTCAATGACAGAGGTCAAACGTTTCCTGTAAGTCTTCACCAGGTTTGCACACACTGTAGCTGGTGTTTTGGCCCATTCCTCCATGCAGATCTCCTCTAGAGCAGTGATGTTTTGGGGTAACGTGGACTTTCAACTCCCTCCACAAATTTTCTATGGGGTTGAGGTCTGGAGACTGGCTAGGCCACTCCAGGACCTTGAAATGCTTTTTACAGAGCCACTCCTTCGTTGCCAGAGCGGTGTGTTTGGGATCATTGTCATGCTGGAAGACCCAGCCACATTCCAGCTTCAATGCTGTCACGGATGGAAGGAGGTTTTGGCTTAAAATCTCATGATACATGAAGATTTTACATGAAGATGAAGACACGGAATGAGATCTTGTGTGGGGCCCCAGATCGAGGGAGATTATCAATGGTCTTGTATGTCTTCCATTTTCTTACAATTGCTCCCACAGTTGATTTATTCACACCAGTCTGCTTATCTATTGTAGATTCACTCTTCCCAGCCTGGTGCAGGTCTAGATTTTTCTTCCTGGTGTCCTTCGACAGCTCTTTGGTCTTGGCCATGGTTGAGTTTGGAGTCTGACTGTTTGAGGCTGTGGACAGGTGTCTTTTATACAGATAACGAGGTCAAACAGGTGCCATTAATACAGGTAACGAGTGGAGGACAGAAGAGCTTCTTAAAGAAGTTAGAGGTCTGTGAGAGCCAGAAATCTTGCTTGTTTGTGGATGACCAAATACTTATTTTCCACCATGATTTACAGTTAAATTCTTAAAAAATCCTACAATGTGATTTCCTGGATTTTTTTTCCTCATTTTGTCTCTCATAGTTGAAGTGTAGCTATGATGAAAATTACAGACCTCTCTCATCTTTGTAGGAGAACTTGCACAATCAGTGGCTGACTAAATGCCTGTGTGTCTGTTTTGAATTTCATTTGAAAGTTAACATTAGTGCACCATTGACCTGCTTTGGTTTTGTAACCTGATGGACAGGGGTGGCTTAAGCTTTGAACTACTGATTAGAAATATGCAAGTTCAAATCCCCACTCTAAGCCGCCACTCTTTGGTCCTTGAGCGAGGTCTTTAACCTTCAACTGCTCTGCTCAGTTGTAAGTTGCTCTGGAAAAACCCTTGAGCTGAGAACATTTCAGGCCTGATCCAGCTGGCCTTTATTGTCATCCTTGCACCTGGTGTATCAAGTGCTGTGCCTGAATACTTAGTTCTATGCTGGTCTGGGCTTGGTTTCCTCTTTTGCTGCCGCAGTCGGGTAGTTGCAGCTCTACTCCTACGCAGAGGTTGGATGTAGACGTCAGGTTGTGTGGCAGGGGCGACGCTGTACCATTTAAAGTGCTGTCATCAGTAAAACCTTGCCGATATTGCTGTGAATCCGGCTTTTAAAGGACTTTGTTGTTTTGATTTTATGATAAATTGACATTGAGGTTTGATAAATGTCTCACTGTGTTACGTTCTGTGAAACAGGACCATGTACAGATTGTGTAAATAACAAGCAGAAAGTCATCCACACAAACATGAAGAACTTGCTCAAAAAAGTTTCTGAACACATCAGTTGATTTAAAACCACCTCTAGTCTGAATGTGAGCTAACAAGCATTTGTTTCTTAAGCCATTAACTCCCACCTCTGCTCGTTTATCTGCAGCACTGACCACCTGTTTCCTGTTAATGACCACAGCACCCAGAGTTAAAAGGCAGATTATCATGTTTTATAATTCAGTCTTTAAGCCCTTTGTTTGTTAAAGTGAACGGACGTTGTTCGGATGGCCGATAAATGGTGCTGTAGCCGTATGCAGAGGTTGTCATTTAAACTCCCTTACGTTTCTCCATAGGGCAGGAAGGGTCGGGGCTCCATTTTTGTATGGGCTTCAGGTAATGGTGGGCGGAGTCGAGATCACTGCTCGTGCGATGGCTACACCAACAGCATCTACACCATCTCCATCAGCAGCACGGCCGAGAGTGGACGCAAGCCCTGGTACTTGGAAGAGTGCGCCTCCACGCTCACCACAACCTACAGCAGCGGAGAAAACTACGACCGCAAGATCGTAAGTCACGTATCACGAACTTGTAGCTGCCTGCTAGGACGCCAAACGGGATTAGGAATGGCATCTCATCTGATCTTACTTGCTTCAGACCATGCTTGGCTCAGTAATCCATTTGTCGAATATCTCGACCATTTTAAATAAGCAGCAATCATTCCTTCAGGTTCTTGCGTCTTTTAGATTCTTTTATTTTTGGCATGGCATGGTGGTTGGTGCTTGACTGGCTGGTCTGAGCGTTGCTGGGATTTTCACACACGGCCATTTCTAGGTTTTACAGAATGATCCGAAAAAGAGAAAATATCCATCGAGTTCTCTGGGAGTCAGAGGAGAATGGCCAAACAGGGTCGAGCTGATTAAAGGCAACTTAACAGACACGTTAACGGAACCAACAATACTACAAGCTGTCTGTGCTGAGGGACTTCGCTCTGTACTTTGAGCATTGGAATATAATGAGGTTATGTGAACACGAATCACAACCGAATACTGTAAGCAGGCAGCAGATCAGACCAGACATGTTTTTACAGAAGTTACATGACAGTTTGTTGACCAAAAGAAATGATTGTCATTTGTCTTCCTTTCATTATCGGCCCAGGCCTCTCAGACAGTTGATGATTTGCATTTAATGTGATTCTGCGTTATTATATTGAGCAGCGTCGATCAAGGATGGGTTAATGATTCAGTTCAGGTATTTAATAGACTTTCTGAATCTCAGCAGCTAAATTCAGCTCCTCCTTTCAGTGCTTCTTCCAAAGCCACAGCGAAAAACCCGCCTGCATTCATTTGTTGAACCCTGTTCTGTGGATTCATGACATGGTGCTATATTGTCAGTGTGTGGTCTCTTTGATTTGTTGTGTGAGTCAGTCAGTGCATATGTGTAACACACAAAGTCCTTAACTCTCTTGAGGCCCCATCTTGGAAAGACTTCCTAAATTCCACACCAACGTATAAAGACTCGTAAGCTGTCTCACAGCAGAGCTCCATAGAAGAGGCTGAGCTGCTATCTCCCCCTTAAGAGTACAGTTACCCACCAACGCTTTACATTCTGTGAAACAGGGTGTTGATTGAAATGGTCGTTGACTGGACATTACCATAGTCTCATAATCTATTTATCAGCGACAGCCCCAAAACATCACTGCTCTAGAGGAGATCTGCATGGAGGAATGGGCCAAAATACCAGCTACAGTGTGTGCAAACGTGGTGAAGACTTACAGGAAACGTTTGACCCCTGTCATTGCCGACAAAGGTTATGTTACAAAGTATTGAGTTGAACCAAATTTATTGACCAAATACTTATTTTCCACCTTAATTTACAATTAAATTCTTTAAACATCCTACAATGTGATTTCCTGGATTTTTTCCCCTCATTTGTCTCTCATAGTTGAAGTGTAGCTATGATGAAAATTTACAGACCTCTCTCTCATCTTTCTAAGTAGGAGAACTATGTTTTATTCAACATATAAGAAAAAAGAAGTTCAGATGTATGTTGCATGGTCTGTAGAGTGGTGTGAAAAAGTGTTTTGCCCCCTTCCTGATTTCCTAATTTTTTGCATGTTTGTCACACGTAAGTGTTTCTGAACATCAAACCAATTTAACTATCAGTCAAAGACAACACACAAGTAAACACAAAATGCAGTTTTAAATGAAGGGTGTTATTATTACTTTAGAGGAGAAAAAAAATCCAAACCTACATGGCCCGGTGTGAAAAAGTGATTGCCCCCTAAACCTAATAACTGGTTGGGCCACCTTAGCAGCAACAACTGCAACCAAGTGTTTGCGCGATAAACTTGCAATGAGTCTTTTACAGCATTGTGGAGGAATTTTGGCCACTCATCTTGCAGAATTGTTGTAATTCAGCCACATTGAAGGGTTTCACACGACCTCCACAATCTTTTCCAGCATGAACGGCCTTTTTAAAGTCATGCCACACGCATCTCAATAGGATTCAGGTCAGGGGACTTTGACTAGGCCACTCCCAAGTCTTCATTTTGTTTTTCTTCAGCCATTCAGAGGTGGACTTGCTGCTGTGTTTTTGGATCATTGTCCTGCTGCAGAACCCAAGTTCGTTTCAGCTTGGAGGTCACGAACAGATGGGCGGACATTGTCCTTCAGGATTTTTTGGTAGACAGCAAAATTCATAGTTCCATTTCTCCAGCAAGTCTTCCAGGTCCTGAAGCAGCAAAACAGCCCCAGACCATCACACTACCACCACCATATTTTACTGCTGCTATAATGTTCTTATTCTGAAATGCTGTGTTA
Source organism: Ancistrus triradiatus (assembly GCA_025084515.1). NCBI lineage: Eukaryota > Metazoa > Chordata > Actinopteri > Siluriformes > Loricariidae > Ancistrus > Ancistrus triradiatus. Next base: position 4,649 of record JAJAGP010004566.1, on the reverse strand, counting down.
CTTTTACACCAGATGTAATGGAACACACCTTCCAAAGAGTTCAACTTTTGTCTCGTCAGTCGACAGTGTTTTCCCAAAAGTCTTGGTGATCATCCAGATGTGTTCTGGAAAATTGAGACGAGATTTAATGTTCTTTTTGCTCAACAGTGATTTTTGTCTTGGAACTCTGCCATGCAGGCCATTTTTGCCCAGTCTCTTTCTTATGGTGGAGGCATGAACACTGACCTTAACTTGGGCAAGTGAGGCCTGCAGTTCTGTGGATGTTGTTGTGGGGTCTTTTGTGATCTCTTGGATGAGTCGTCGCTGTGCTCTTGGGGTCACTTTGGTCGACTGGCCACTCCTGGGAAGTGGATAATGTGGATAATGGCTCTAACTGTGGTTTGCTGGAGAAGCTTTAGAAATGGCTCTATATTTTTTCTTTGGATCTCAGCATGATGTGTAGCTTTTAAGGATCTTTTGGTGTACTTCATTTTGTCAGCAGCTCCTATTTAAATGACTGATTGAGAACAGGTGTGGCAATAATCAGGCCTGGGTGTGGCTAGAGACCGTGAACTCGGGTGGGATAAACCAAAGTTAAGATATGTTTTAACAAGGGTGTGGGCAATCACGTTTTCACACAGGACCATGTAGGTTTAGATTTTTTTGCGCCCTTAATAATAACACTTTCATTTAAAAACTGCATTTTGTGTTTACTTGGGTTGTCTTTGTCTAATATTTAAATTGGTTTGATGTTCCGAAACACTTACGTGTGACAAACATGCAAAAAAATAGGCAATCAGGAAGGGGGCAAACACTTTTTCAAACACACTATGCATTTATTCATAAATATAGTATAAAACGGAGTTATGTTATCCGAATACTTCTTAAATATAATATGAACCCTTCTTAGACAAAGTTAAAATATATCCATGTCACAAACTGGAAACATATTTTAATCGCTACTTTATTCGCTGAAATATTGGCTCGAACATAATGAACTTTGAGTGCGTTTACAATGTACTATCGCAACGCTGCTAAAATAGGAGCTCGCTTCATTTAGGTGCGGATAGTTTGACCGCAGTTTCAGGATGACACGCATGCAGATGTCGTTTGTTGTATTTTTACCGGAGATGACGAAATCTAGGACGAAAATCATTCGTCAACGAAATGATCCCTGGTCTTGCCCAAAGTCTCTTAGAAATGTCTCTTTCCATTTAGATCACTACAGATCTAAGGCAGCGCTGCACAGACAGTCATACTGGAACCTCCGCTTCAGCTCCCATGGCTGCTGGGATCATCGCTCTCGCCCTGGAAGCAAAGTAAGACGCTACTTAAATGTAACACCTACTGCACAGTATATGGTTTTAAACTAGTGTTGCACCGATACTGATATTCAGGGGGTGGCTGGAATGTGAATACAACATATATAAATATAACAATTAAAATGCTTCCCTACTTGTGCTTGTTACTGCATTAAATACTGCAAGTAAATATATAGAGTTCAAGCTTATTTTATCTTATTTGGGATACAGAACACTGCTTTTACCAAAGCAAAGGTACGCCAGTATATAAAACGTGGAATGCTATAAATATCAGGATTTAGAGGCACCTATCGAGTAGTTCAGTTAGAGTTGGTATCGGTACTCGGTATTGGCAGATGCATGAACATCAGGTATCAGAAGGAAAAACGTGGCATCGGTGCATCCCTACTTTGAACACAGTCAGTGTACAGAACAAACATGATCAGTCATGTGGTTTTACATCGAGGAGGATCTGAGGAATAAGTGTTTTCAATAGTTCTGTGGTGCTCGGGTGGAGATAACTCACCACTATGATGGCCCAGGTTCATCACGGGCAGTACAATTAGTAGAGGAAGGGGAGGCCAGACTGGATACTGCAACTGAACTGGCACCTGGCCAAGTGTGCCCATTCACGTGTATCCCAAAGTATCTGTATTTGGAGTGGGTCTGATAAATAAGCTTACTGCTTATTAGTGGTACGAAATCTTTTAAAAAAAGAAAGCTGGCATGGGTGGTATTTCCATCCAATAATGTCAGCTAATATGAACCGTGTTAGTCTGTCCAGCCTTGGTGGGCACTATGCAGACAGAGTTGGCCGATGAAGAGAAGGCTGGACAGGGATTGTATCAAGGTGCCAGCAAAGATGGGTTTTTGATACAGCGTTCTTCTCCTTTGAAATCTTGCCTTAGTCTCGCCTTTCGAAATCCGCCGCCTGCCAGCAGAGAAGCGGGCCGTGACTGTGGGCTGTGTGGAGGCACGCGGTGGGAAATGTTGACAGCGAATTGGACAATGCCGAACTGAGAATAAAAGTTGGGGGGAGATTTGTTGAAGTGGTCAGTTTTCTCTTTTCAGCATGTGTGTTGATGTTTTCTTTATGTGATTGTCTCACAGCTCTATGTTGACATGGAGGGATGTACAGCACATCATCGTGAAAACCTCTCGTGCCGGCCACCTGAGCGCTCCTGACTGGAAAACCAATGCAGCAGGATATAATGGTAGCAGAATTTTTGTCCTCATTATAGCAGCTCACTCACCTGCTTGGCGTTAAAACCTTAGGTGAAAGATGGTGCCACTTGTAAGCTGACTGTACAGTTATGAAAAGTGGAAGAATGTGTTAAACACAGCAATGTACTGTTATGACCCTGTCTAGGGGAAAGCCATAACACTTAAAAGGATGGTATGCTGGACCTGATACTTTTGGAGTGTCTGACGGACAGTGCAAAAGTCTTAGGTCACCATTAGATTTGTTGTTTTAGCCATAGTATACTGACCATATATAACACTGTCGACTGGACCCACAAATCTGAAAGTTGGATTCCATAATACTCTTTTCCACTGATCTTCATTCCAATCTCAGTGAGCTTTAGCATATTTGAGCCTTTTCACCCAGTTCCCCTTCCAAAAAAGTGGTTTCTTGCCTGCTACCCATCCAAAAAAACCATTGCTGATCCTGATGAAGCTGCCAGGAACTGCTATTGCTCAAATGTAAGGGGAGGTCAAACTAAATACTTGCCACTGTAGCCTTTCTAATTAATTTTTTCAGTTTTTTAATACTGCATAAAAATCTTCTGTATTTTCTGGTTGTATTCTAATAATAGAGACTGAGAAATCATTATATATGGTCATTATACCATCGCTAAAATGCAGTATATCAAATCAGATGGTGGCTTAATACTTTTGCACAGTCCTGTACGTTAGAGTGGGGTACTACTTACAATAGGACGGGCACATACACTTACCATTTACAGCTTGTTACAAATAATCCTATTATAACTTATCACTTTTAAGCCAGTTAAAGTGAACGGACGTCGATTGGATGATCATTGAACCGTCCCTCCCTGTGTACGTGTATTACGTGTGTGATAAGAAACCGTTTGGGATAATAAACCAGCCTGTGTAGCTTTGTAGTGCTTAGAGTTTCTACTGAATGGAGGTGAACAATAGAGTAGAGCAGCGTTTAGTGATTATGATAAAACCTTGCGTACACAAGCACCACTTTGATCAGCACCTGGCCTGACCGCAGTGAGAACTCAATGGTGGGAAAAATGATCAGCGTGGAGTAACCATTAAGCCATACAGTGTAGCTGCACGTTACAGCATCTTTCCAATTGAGAAACTAGGCCTGATCATATTCTGACAAAATGCTGTCAGTTGCTTGCTGGCTGATCTGAAGTTTCGTTCCATAAAGTACATTTATTGGACAGCCAAAAGTTTGTGGACAGCCGAAAAATGACTTCTAAAAGCAGTGTGTATCGATGTTACCCTCCTTCTTGCCATGACTATAGTGAAGTGTTCTGATGTGACGTCAAGTAAACCAATGCGAACGTCATATTTTCTGCTTGTTTGTAAGTAGGGAAATAATGATAGATTGTACAGAAGTACAGTGGCACCTCGGAATTTGGCGAATTCGGTCCTTTGACTAGACAAAATTGTCTCGGTTCTCGCCGTTTGCTCGGTACTCAGAGCACTTGCTTAAACTTGTATGAGTTGAGCCGCATAACTCGTTTCAGCCGAAACTCGATTCACGATTCAATACACATTAATTCTGTGGTTCAGATTCACAATAGCTCTCGCTCAGAGAAGCTGTGCTGTGTTTATCGTGGTTGTCTTTATTTTTACATCTACAGTACTGTGTTCTTAGTGCAAATAAGTCTCCATGGGTCCTGGAAGGGTTAGTTTATAAGAGCCAACCGAAAGCAAAACAGGAATTGAATGCTCCACTTTATTATAACACTTTATTATAAAATATTATAAACATTTATAAATAAAAATGATATTACAAATATTTATTATAAAGGAGTTGTGTTAATGATTTTGGTCATCTGTAGGTTAATGTAAATGTTTTAAACATGAACTTACTTATCATGAAGCAGAATGTCCATCTACAGGCGCCATAATGTAACTGCAGTCAATTAAGGTGGACTGGAAAATGTGAAGAAGCTGGCGAATAAGAAACCAACTTCAGCGTCGTCTCCGCTATTATACACCAAACACTCATGATTGATTTATCGGAACATATTCCCTTTGTAAATACAGTGGTGCTTGAAAGTTTGTGAACCCTTTAGAATTTACTGGGTTTTTACATAAATCTGACTAAACAACATCAGATTTTCACACAAGTCCTAAATGTTGATAAAGAGAACCCAGTTA
>JAJAGP010004565.1:0-47219 GCA_025084515.1 Ancistrus triradiatus | reverse complement strand
GTACAAAGTTCCCTTAAATCTCTGTGATTACAGATCTACTCCTGGTTCCTCGAGCTTTAATCACTGGCTGGCATTCGTTGGCTGGGAAAACATGCGTGGGGTGAATAAGTGCAACCTATAGGCTGGGAGGCCTCATGGAAATGTCCATTTCTGCATCTGCAGTATGCACCCGTGTTGATTAACAGTGTTGTGATGGGATCTGTGGCGATGCTCAGGGCAGGAGGTTAGAAGGGGGGGACACCAGGATTGTTTTCTTCATCTGCCAGAACACCCCCCCTGCCATTCTCTACACAAACTCCACCAACTCAATAGTGAGATGGGGGGGTGAGGGGGAGTTGTCTGCCCCAGATGTAAATTGCGGACCTGGAAAAGAATCTCATTAGCAGGACTATGGCTCCCCCCACCTTCTCCTCTAAACCATAGAGTGCAAAAAAAGGAGAGACTGCCGTCCCCTTCTTCTGTGCTATAGATGAGTGAAGGCAGGAGGGGGGCACAATGGTGCCTTTGTTCTGGCATGCAGCCCTGCTGCCCCTGAAGGCCTCACTCTTATGAGTAATTACACTGAGCATAATCAGGCTGGCAGCACAAGCTGCGTCAGTCTGATATTAATTGACTTATACATCGCGCAAGTGGCTCTTGGGAACGGAAAAAAACAAGTGGGCAGCAGGAATGAGCGGCACTTACCTGGCTGGCAGGTGCAAGTGAATCCGTTCACCAGGTCTCTGCAGATGCCATCGTTCACACAGGGGTTACTCTCGCACTCGTCAATGTCCACTTCGCAGTGTGTCCCTGTGTAGCCTGAACGAGCATAAAAGCATGTCACACACAGACTCGTACTGCTCTGCTGAGTAAAAGGTAGTGTGATTTACATTAGTGACATCATTAGCCACCCTTAGTCACTCCTAAGATGTATTGTTGAACCACTTGGTTAATGACCTTCAAAGAAATCCACCCACAACATCTGATCCTGTAGCTACTATGTGTTTGCTGGACATCATGCGGCATTTGTAGTCATTTTCCCTATAAGCAAGTATTACTTGTGCTGTCTTACTATGATATCATAGTGCTAAATCCACATTCAGGGGTTCAGGGGCCTTCTCACTATTTCCCAATGCCTCGGACTGCCTTATTTGCCTAGTGGTTCTACACACACTAGGACGTCCTATTCGATCCAAACCACTACTTAATACTGTCTGACCCACTTCGTCTTCCATAATCCACATCGTGCTTTATGATTTCCCAAATCGCGCTTGGCGACTGGACCCGCTCGCACGCGGACAGGAATCCGAACCGAACCAGCTGACAATGTGAGGACGGAGAGGAAAAGGTGCCTGAGGAAATGAAAGCCGCGAGTGCAGCGGGAGGAGGTGGGGGTTGGGGGGAAAAGCGATGGGAAAAAGTTTGCTCTCGCTCTGTGTGCACGAGGGGGAACCGAGAGCAGCACAGAGAGGCCCTATTATTGTGGTTCATTCCCACCACTCTAGCGCTCATTACTATGCAGCACACTCTCCTCCCCCCGCTCGTTCTCCGCCAGCCCTATAGACCCCACACTCCCAGCCCTCATTTGTATATTCCTCAAGACCCTGAGATGCACATAAGGGCCGGCGATGGGCCTTTGAGTATGTTTGTGTGTCCGTGATTGTGTGTCGGCTGTGATTGCACGATTCTCACATGCCGTCAGTGACTGGAACGTATGCCTAACCACACCCCCAACTGGCTCTCTGAATGATGTTATGTAACAGGTCTTCAACCCAAGCAATGCTCTGCTCATTCTTCAATGACTCCTGTGACTGATTCTGATTGGACAGTACACCCTCATGGAATGGTTCAGCCGTACCGGGCATGCAGATGCAGGTGAACTGGCCGATACGGTCCAGGCAGGTGGCGTCGTTCTGACAGGGCATGGACAGGCACTCGTTGATGTCGATCTCGCAGCGAGGGCCAGTGTAGCCTCGGCCACACTGGCACTGGAACGAGCCCTCCGTGTTGACGCACTTTCCAAAGTGCTCACACGGGTTGGCGCCTGATACAGAGAGAGAGAGAATAAGTGGAGTTCGGTGATGGTGTTGTTAAGGAGTTTGTTAATGAGCCAAAAAAGAGAGACATGCAAATCCATAGACATAGACATTTGTACAGAGTTAAAGACAAATCCTGCACTCACACCAACCAGTAACAGTGACAGGCAACCAATTCTTTCTTACATAAGCCACAGGTTTAGTACCTGTGGTAAGTGCAAGAGGAAGCGAAAACCATTAAGACAAGACACAATAGCCGCTTTCGGAACAAACAGTTCTAGGGTTTAATTGGGGAGGAACTACCCCACACGCTGTGTGATTTAGAATTTGCTTTCCATCTCCTCCATCGCATATAGGCTCAGTAAAGCCCGGATTTTCATGGTTCAAAGTCAAGTCAGATTTATTTCTATAGTGCTGTTTACAACCATGGAGCGTTTGTCCCAAAAGCAGCTGTAGTACGATTTTCTATTATCTTCTATTATCTAAGCCAAAGTCCAAACTAGCAAGCCTAAGGCAACAGTGGCAAGGAAAAATCCATAACTGTTATAAGAAAGAAACCCTGGGAGGACCAAGACTCAAGAAGGGACCCAACCTCCTTAAAGTAAGTTATTAATGAGATTCTAGTAATAGTTTAAATAAACAGAAGCGAGGTAAATATTAACAGACAGAACTTATTTAAAACATGCAATAATTAAAATAGAATATATGTTGACGAATAAATCAGAGATCATGTAATATTAGTCTAATAAAAAGTAGAATAAAATAGAAGATATAAAACTATATTATTTTGTCCATTATTTTGGCAATATTTTGTCCATTTGTCTGTGGGTTTTTTCTATGGTGCTTCCATTTGGACCAATCACTCCACAGTCGCATCTGGACCAATCGCCGCAAACTTGCATCACTCAGGGTTCCTATACGCTAAGAATCGACTTTAACCTGAAGTAAGAGCTTACAAAAGTCCCCATATATAGCGTTCTCAGAACTACAGCTCCTGTGGTGCAACCATGCAAGAAAGGGGCCACTTTCTCCAACTACGAAACTGTGAAAGAACTACAAAACGTTCCTCCAGTGCAAAAGCATCTAAAGTGATGAGCAACCCATTACAGGCGGTCCCCGGGATGCGCCAAACCGATCCTCTGACGCTATTCCTAATAAATATAAAACGCGGAACTGAAGTTGTGACGCATAGGTATGGGAACGTCGGCGTAGGTACGAGGCGCAATCTGGGAAGTGTTCGAATAAGGGAGAAACTCCCACGGACGATAAGGAATTCTGCACTTGAATTTTTTCCATTTTTATAAATAGTTTAATGCTAAGAATCGAGTTACGCGGAAAATCAGATTACCCCTGCTGTAGGAACGGCTCTGCATCGTAACCCGGGGACTGCCTGTATTTCTTGTATTTCCTGTCTAACTTTAGTACCTGTTGTACGTGCGAAAGGATTACTTCTGAAACCGTTAAGACAGGACACAATGATAACAGCAGCAGTTAAGCAACAACAGACTAGTGTGTACACAGTTAATCGTGCTTAGTCTCACTGACTTATCCCCGTGCTTTACACAGTCTGGTATTCACTGTCCTTTTCACTAAACCGAGAGAGAGTGAAATCATAGTACCGATTGAGCACTCGTCCATGTCCTGGTTACAGGCCCCTCCTATGAAACCTGCTGGACATGTGCAGATGGCACGGCCGTTCAGAGGGTTGGTGTCGCACACGGCGCCTTCGTTGCAGGGGTTACTGACACACGCGTCATCCAGGTGGCACAGCAGACCTGCGGTCGTGGAGCAGAGCCGATCAGAACCGAGACAGTCCGTTTAAAAAAAGGAGCCAGAAGTTTGAGGGCGGCATACCTGTCTTTCCTACGGGGCACTCGCAGAAGAAGGACGCCACACGATCGTGGCACGTGGCCCCATTAAAGCACACGGCAGTGGCGCAGTCGTCAATGTTTTCGCTGCAGTCGTTGCCTGTCCAGCCGTTCACACAGACGCACGTGTGGCCGCCGATGGTGTTGAAGCACGTACCGCCGTTGTGGCACGCGTTTGGCTGCATCAGGCATTCGTTCACATCCTCGGCACAGTACTGCCCTGAAAGCGTACACTCATGTGTTACTGTTTTGGTGGGGTTGTTACATATAGCATGTTAGTTTTCAAAGGATGCAGGTATGCTCCGTTTAAAATCTGCATTATGTTCTGTGAAACAGGCCGTTGGTACTGTACACTTCCATACAGTAATTCTTATCCTTGTATCCTTTACAGAACTTGAAACACTTATCATAATGAAAGCGATCGGAAACGCTACCATATTTTCTGTTTTTCAAGACTTCAATTCCCTTTCTGTCTGGAGGAGTTCACAAGGTTCGCATGTGTACTAGTTTTCCTGTCATTCAGACATATATAAGATGTATGGGCCGTGTGTAGCCTAGTGGTTAAGGTACTGGACTATGGACCAGAAGGTCCTGGGTTCAAAATCCTGCCTCCCGCCAAAGCTGCACTGTGGGTCCTTGAGCAAGACCCTTAACCTTCCCCCCTGTTTCTCCTCGCCCCCCACCCTCTCTCATAGCAGGTTATTTAATGAACCCTTGTAAACCAGTTGCCTAGATTTGGGATTCAGTGGATTTCTAGCGGTTAAGGAACACTGGACTATGGGACCAGAAGGTCCTGGGTTCAAATCCTGCCTCTGCCAAGCTGCCACTGTTTGGTCCTTGAGCAAGACCCTTAACCCTGTTTCTCTTCCTCGCCCCCCACCCCTCTCATAGCCAGTTATTTATGACCCTGTAACAGTTGCCTACATTTGGGATTCTAGTGATCTAGCGGTTAAGGAACTGGACTATGGGACCAGAAAGGTAAATGGGCTCAAATTCCTCTGCCTCAGTGCCAAGCTGCCACTGTTTGGTCCTCGAGCAAGACCCTTAAAACACCTGGTTTCTCCTCGCTACCCCCACACCCTCTTCATAGCAAAGCTATTATGTCCCTGTTGGTAAACAGTTTGCCTAGATTTGGACTTCGAGATGATCTCGCGGTTTAAGGTACTGGGATGGGGGGGGACTGAGAACAGGTCCCTGGGTTTGGGTCCAAATCCTGCCTCTGCCAGCTTCCACTGTTGGGGGTGTCCTTGAGCAAGACCCTTAACCCTGTTTCTCCTCTGTGCCCCCCCCCTCACCCTTCTCATAGCAGTTATTTATGACCCCATGTTAAAACAGTTGCCTACATTTGGGATTCTGTTGATCTAGCGGTTAAGGAACTCTGGACTATGGGACCAGAAAAGGTCCTGGGTTCAATCCTGCCCCATCCGCCAAGCTGCCACTGTTTGGTCCTCGAGCAAGACCCTTAAACCCGGTTTCTCCTTGCCCCCCCCCTCGTAGCAAAGCTATTTAATGACCCTGTGTAACAGTTGCCTAAATTTGGGATTCTAGGGATCTAGCGGTTAAGGAACTGGACTATGGGACCAGAAGGTCCTGGGTTTCAAATCCCCACCTGTGCCAAAGCTGCCACTGTTGGGTCTTTGAGCAAGGTCCTAAACCACCACAAACTGATGAATTGTAAGACTGTATGAATTAAAACCCACAACTGCTTGAATTGTAAGACTGTATGAATTATAAGTAACTCTGGATAAGGGTGTCCGCTAAATGACACTTATTCCTTGTTTATTTCCTATTGTAGCTGTTGTAAGTCGCTCTGGATAAGGCCGTCTGCTAAATGCCTGGATTTGGGATTATGGTGGCCAAGCGATGAAAGTACTGGGCTATGGACCAGAAGGTCCAGTGTGCAGCGACGTTGATCAGATGGACGTTAGATGGCACATAGCTGTATACAAAAACAAGAGCCAGACCTGTAAGTGTACATACCTGTCCACTCAGGTGGGCACTGGCAGTTGTAAGTGTTGACTCCATCCACGCAAGTCCCTCCGTTCATGCACTTGTGACCGGGACAGTCATCCACGTTGACTTCACAGTTGAGGCCCCCAAAACCTGAACGAGATCGACGAGGAAGCTCGGTGAGAAAAAACAGGTTTCACCTTCTAACTATCTCACTCCGAAGTGAATGATGCAGGTCAGTCACAAGGTCCAGTGGGTGTTGGAGTGTTTTACGCTCTCTCCTGGCAGTTCCCACAGTAAGGTAGAGCCAGAGTGCCAGCCTCCCAGGGAGTGGAGGGCCACCCTCCCTCTGCTTTCTGCGTTTTCTTCATGCTTGTTTTAGATTCGCTCGCAGTAGTTTCAATGACTTCCTCTCTGGCATGGGCCGTTTCCTGCCCGCTCCCCAGAGAGAACGCAAGAGGGTCATAAACTAAATTCCTCCCTCATGTCGAGGAGCCTCCGTCGCTCCTTGTTTCTGCTCACCCCCCAGCCCTCTCATAGCAAAGCTATTTATAGCTTGACCTATAGCTGCGACATAGTCTGGGAAAGGATGCGCACGAGTGTGGGAACGTGCTGGTGGGAGTGGATACGTGTAAACGTTCATGCATACGTACCGGGCAAGCAGGCACAGTCGTAAGTGTGGTCGCCGGTCTGGTGGCAGGTCCCCCCATTGAGGCACTGAGAAGGTGCGCAGGGCTGCGTGGGCACTTCGCACGTACGCCCGCTGTACCCAGCCTGGCACTCGCAGCGGAAGGAGCCGTGCGTGTTCACACACGCCCCTCCGTTCAGGCACTTTCCTGGCTTGCGACACTCGTCGATATCCGAGCGGCAGTTCTTGCCCTGGAATCCGGGCGGGCACGAGCAGTTGTAGTGGTTGTTCCAGTTGGTGCAGCGGGCGCCGTTGGCACACGGGCTTGTGGCACAAGCGTCGATCAGGGAGCAGTCCTGACCTACAAATATACGGGGTAAAGAAGGAGATGATATTGGTGATAAAAGCTATATCTATGTATCTATGTACCTACATATATAGATACATAGATCTATACATAGATCTAACACAAATTTCACTTCAGGTTTACCTCTAAAGCCTCTCTGGCACACACAGGCGTACTGTGGGATGCCACTGGCCACCTGACTCTTGCAGGCGGCTCCATTAAGGCACGGTGACCGATGACACGGGTCCAAATTCTGGCACAGCGGTCCTATGTACCCAGGTCGGCACCTGTGTCGACATAGAGAGTGAGGAACGTGGAATGAACATACGTGATTATATACCTGCTGAACAAACAAGCAGGAGAAGGAAAAAAACCCTTCAGCTTTTCTTAATCCAGTCTGGAAACTCCACCTATCCAGTACGAGTTCTGCCAGGATCTGATTCAGACTGCCCGTCTGCCTCATTAGCACACATGTGTGAGCACACAAACCGCAACTCAGTCCTTATTATCCTTATTAAAAGTGGTCGAACCGGTTCACGTTAAACGCACTCAAGTTTGTCTGGGAACTTTCCATTGACTTAATATAACTGCAGCTAATTCATTCTGCATCTACACCTAGCCCTAACCTAGTACCTAAAGCAAACCTTTTGGCTCTCAGAAGAAAGTCATTAAAACAACCATTCGATCCTGTGGGAACAGTTGGTCCTCACAGTGATATATAAACTTGACCTCTCTCTCTCACACACACACACACACACACAATTTCATGCGCTGAGACAGATGTAGCTTATCATCATTTGTTTTACTCCGAAACGGACAAGCCCTCTCCAAATTCCCCCAATATTCCCAACTGCCCCATTCTGCTCAGTCCATGCCAGCCCACATTCCATCATTATTACTCTTTCAGCACGGTGCAGCCAAAGCTCATTTCTGCACTCTGCAGAAGTTACCTAAGGACTCTGTCTTCACTCCACGGACAAGAACGTACCAAAAACGAAGCGTACAGCTTAGTTATAAAGTACAAAGAAGCCCGGCTTTTGTTTAGCGGATCCTTTCTTGCCTCTTCACCACAGACGTATACTATCTTGATAGATGGCTTATCTTGACCCGAGACTGCACAGGTGAGATAACACACAAACAGCTTCAGGGATTTAAAGGGTGTCTCTAGAGGCTGGACCAAGGTAACCCTACACTCACCCTTGGAGCCCCTGCTACAGGATGGGCGCCGACATCAAACAGGCCGTTTGAAGCCGATGACAAGGCCTGTTACGGCTGCTCCCTCCCGCCCTTGGCTCTTGCCTTTCACTGTAAACCGGAGCTCTGTGCAGAGACAACAATGGCCTTCCTCTGCTCTCTGTTGTAGGGACAGTCACTTTTTTACGCCAACCTATCTCATCCTTTATCGGGTAGCCTCTTTTGTGGCCCGCTGCTCCTCCCCTGCACTCATTAGATGAGTGGAATCTGGCCTCCAGAGGGTGCTGTCCTGATTTGTTACAATATAACCACAGCTTCCGCGTGGAAAGGAAAAAGATACACAGAGCTTGGCTAGTGTGCACCAGTTCTTAGAACTGGGACGCTACATGGTTACACAAAGGCATATTAGCTTATGATTTAAATAGAATTAAAACCACATGCAACTGTTCGACTGCTTACTTTACAGGGCACCAGTGGGAAATGGTGGAGGATGGACAGATACACTTTAAAACTCATGTAGTGTACTAAAATACTTCAAAGGATGCACTGATACACCATAAATAAGTTTTATAGATAGTCTTTCACTTTGGTAAGTGGATTATCTGCACTAAGGGTACAAAAAAATCATACCATGGGGGACTGTGGTAGGCCTAGTGGTTAAGGTTGCAGGGACTATGACCAGAAGGTCCCCAGGGTTCAAAATCCCCACCTCAGCCAAAGCTGTCAATGTTGGGTCCTTGAGCAAGACCCTTAACCCCACATTGCTTGGATTGTAAGACTGTATCAATGGTAGTTCGCTCTGGATAAGGGTGTCTGCTAAATGCTGTAAATGTAATGTAATGTAATGTAAATTACCATGTGATACAACTGTAGCAACAAAGAGTGAGTGAGAGGTAATGCATGTAGTGACTTTACATGCACTTAATCCAATCATAGTACATTTCTGCAGTTGTCTGATTATTCAAGTCATGTAAACAGCATACTCCGATCTAGAAATCAGGTTAAGAAATCTGATAAAGAGAGCTGGATTTTAGCTCAATAATCGGATTTCTACCCTTAATCTGGTTTCAATCGGTTCTCTCAGTCTGCGCATGCACGCAAACGTAACTGTATAGAGCGTAGAACGGCTACCAGAATCAAACATGGTTGCCAGGTCCACTTATGCTAAGAGACTTCCCTTCTGTTGGGCTTGTTTCCATAGACCGGTTTCCTTGTTTCACTTGCAGAACCTGGCAACCCTGGAATTAAATGCACCTCCACCAAAATGGCTACCAAACACTTCTGGGCAGACTCTGAAATGTAGTATATGCTGAAGGAAATGAAGCAATTCCTTATTGAATTATTAAAGTTTGAAGTTTCCATCACATCGTTTTGCAAGGTTACAGGTTGGTTGCAAAACAGAACTCTGATTATTGCCTGGATCATGTAAAACCAGAGTTTTCCAATTATCTGACTAACCAAGATCACACTACTAACTACATCCAATTATCTCCGATTATTAAGGGAATATGAACGCACTGAGACAGTTTTCATTCTCCTGGACAATTTCGTTCCCTACTATCCTGTTTGACCTTTTAGCCCTACGCCGCTGGAATCCCTCGTCCCCAGTACCAAGCAGTGCAAACATTTTAGCACCTTATTTCTGTACAAAGCTGAGGCAGCAAACCTGAGCAAGCAAATATGCTTTGATTTGATTTGTCTTCAAATCAAATTCGCAGCATTTCTGGGGAAGTTGGAGTCCTTTTTCAGTTACCAGGGCTACTCCACCACCTCCTCCTCCTCTCAAGGCCCCGGAGCACTGCACTGCCTTCCCTATGAAACCTCTCACACGCTGTGAGGTCAGATGTCATAGGTCAGCAGTCTGATTGTCATGATAATGTTTGCGGGGCTGAGGAGCTGGTGGGGGTGGGACTTCTGTTTTGGGACAGAAATGTCTTTGGATGGCTAGAGGAGAGATGGTCAGGTGGTGGGCCTGCTAAGGGAATGTCATGTCATACTTCCTGTAATCCCCTGTCTCCTGCTCTGAAAACAGTCGCCCTCTCTGCGAATCACAGATCTGCGTCGCTCTGGCAACCTCACAGACGAACAAGCGAGTCTGACACACCACCACTCAGCCCCTACCCTTCGTCCCCTCAGCTATTTGTCATGGCTTGGCGGGGTTTATTTAGAGGCAAATTAACTATGTCTGGAATTTGGGTTTCACTGAAAAAAAAAAAAAATGAAAAACCAGGGGGGTCTCGGGGCACAAAGCGAGGTTCGGAGGGGCACCCATACCAAGTTTTTTACGAGCACGGAGTCTGACAGTTCTCTTCTTCTAAATGTGGCCTGTGGCTGATAAATACAAAACGTATCTTCACAATGTGCTGTCTGGACGGGTTTCCACCAAGTTCTTACTGGACTAGAATAAATCTGTTACGCCGGCTGGTGTGCGTGTAAAAGTATACGCAGAGAGTAAAAAGATCCTTAAACGTTTCTCCATTGGACACTGTCTCCACTCAAAGTTTTTGAGTTTTTATAGACTGAGCTGATAAGAAACAAATGTGTGTTACCAGTTTAACCCAGGCCCACTAACAGCTTCTTTTGGATCCTAGACGCATGGGAGACTTGCTCGAAACCTTACCTCTCCATTGGGACAATGTCTTCCCACTCAAAGTTTGAGGTTTATGAGACTGAGCTGAGAAGAAAACAAATGTGTTACCAGTTTACCCAGACCCACATAACAGCTGCTTTTTGGATTACTAGACCATGGAGACTTGCTCGAAACCTTACCTGGTCCAAGTGGTGCATTTCTGACACATGTGGGTGTATCAGTTCTAGTGTCTGGCTCGTGGGGGTGTAAATGTGCAGATATTGGTCAGGTCAGGAGGCAGGACAGAAAAGGGAAAGGTTAGCACGGCAGCCAAAACACACATTCTTTTGTCAGGGCCTTCACCGTTCCTATCATTCTATGGCTTCTATTCCTACAACAGAAAGTCGAGAGGCTTATTTGTACTCTCCCCTTGAAAATCAAAATCTGCTCTACGTTCTTACACCCTGGCAGAAAAAGTGTTCGACAAAAAGTTGCCAGCATCCTGTCCTAGTGTTTTTCCCAGCAGGTGCGGGATCTTGGTTAGCCGGATGGATTTGCTCTTGATCCCTGTCTGTGGAGGAAAAGTGAGGCACACCAGAGGGAGGCTGGAGTTTGGCAGAGGCAGAATAAACCCAGAAACATCACAACACTCCTGAAGTTCGTGCCAGCTGCAACTGAGCACTTCACATCTGTCTGCATCTGTCAGCACAGCTCTGGATAACCTTTTTCTGTGGCTTTTGTCCCAAACAATGGGTTATTATGCTGACTTTATTACACAACACACACACACACCACATTTGCATGCCCCCGATACCAATCCCATGCACATGAGTATTCCAGTACACACCCAAACGTTTTCGCCATGGTAATATCTGATTTGTCAATATACGCTTGTAAACACTGAGTCTGATAGGTCGAGGCTTATCTAGGAGTGAGTAGAAGGCAAACAAGATCAAGCATTGATTCAAAGAAAACCAAACACAAAAGCCTACTCTAACTCCCATGCGCAAGGTATTGCACAATGCACACACTCCAAATGTTTAGCAAGCTTCTGAGAGTAAGAGTGCAGAGATGTATTTCCAGTCCTGTCCGATCCTCCACCTTAGGAAGTGGGAAGTCATCCCAGATGGGCACTCTTACTATTAAAATATAATAAATGTGGGCCATTGGGACTTACAGACCTGGTGTGCTCTTCTGGATGTGCTGGTGGGAAGAGTAAGAGAAAGCAGTCTTCAGCAAAATACTTATTTTATAGTAAAACGTAACAAGCATTACATGGGCTGTAGGTCTAACTGAAGAGCTAGGGTTTGTCATAAGGGCAAGCGGTCTTCAGGAGGTTTCGGATGCAGATGAAATGCATTTAAGGACGCTGACCACGTGATTTATGTTGTGTGTGAATCTCGTCTCGAAAAACGTCTGGGCTTGTTATGGGAACTCTATGCCATTTTTCCTGCTCTAGAGGTCACTTGGGGCAGGTAACTGAACACCGCTCTCCCAAGTACTAGTCCACACTATCATAAGGTCATGGCACCTGTAGAGAAGGAACACAAATACACTGGGTTGACCAAGACGAGATTGATCATTCATGGTCCATCAGGCACCAAGCACAGAAGAATTCCTGGTGGAAGGATTCCAATCCCCCCAGGTACTCTAAGCCCTGCATCCCACACCAATGTGAAAAGCACACAGTGCGGACGCTTCCCATGGTGCAACACAAAGTTGCTCAATATTGGCTATTAATCTCAATGAAACCAGATGCGCTCTTAATGTCGTAAAGCAGCGAAAATGTGCTTGGCCTTCACAGTCCAGTTCTTGCAATCGAAATATCCCCACAAAAACCTGCTTTGCTGCCATGTCTGGCACACCACACTACCCCCAATGTCCCAAACTCTACAAGTGGGGAGCAGCTTCATTCCATTGTAAGGAGCCCATACTGACACCACACTGCCAACAAGAACCCACCCCCCTCCACCTCCAACTCTCTCTTTTTCTCAGAGAGGAACCAAAGTGGGGGTAGGGGAGCATTTTGTGACCCAAATAAAAGAGCTAAAGTAGTCAGAATCCCATTGTGTGAGAAAGGAGGGAGGAGGGGCAGTGACCCAAACAGCCAGGCTTTCAGGCCCGTTCTTATATGGACCAACAGACCTCAGCTGTAGCCTGGCAACAGTAACCCATGGCTGAGGAGAGACAGAGGAAGGGGTGGGGGGGGGCGTTGTTAGACAGGGTTCCATAAGGACAGTTTCAGGACTTTCTCAAGAGCTTTTTCCCTGAGCATGTCTGGCTGAGGTGCACAATCAGAAACTGTGAAAATCTAACGTCGATTTTGCCAAACAACATTTCACAGCTTGCATATCACATCAGGCCCAAGTGAAAAACGTACCCAGAGAAGTAGCGTTTTAATTCCACTCATTAGAGGCATAGTGACAAGGCTAACAAACAAGATACCCCTCCACAAACAAGGACGTTTTTTTCTTGCTCTCCTGAGCTGGAACGCCTCACAATTATCTCCACTTTCCAGATTACTCAGGGAGCGGCTTTCTTGTTTAATGTGATAATAGTCCATGATTGCAGAATGGCCAAGGCCAACTGCCTAACGTACAACCAGAGCCAAACAGACGTACAAATAACTGTTTGCAGAAAATATCCCTTCAGGAGCTCGTTACGATCTGTCCTAGAAATTATGCAGCTGTGCACACACAAAAAAAGCCAAACAAAAGAGACCAAAGGAAATCTCTGCTATTCCTAACAAGCAACCATAACCACTTTGTATGCGTCTTGGAGTCGAGGTCTTCCAAAGCTTTTTCCGATGTGTTTTACCACAAAACCCCACCCCACCACCCAAACTGAACCAGATCCTTGGGAAACTCGCAGAGTTTGGGCCTGACCTCAGAATACTGCTACAGACCTGAGGAAAGATCCACTCCTTAAAATGAGATGGCTATAAAACCATTCAATGAATCATTTATTTCACAACCACACCGTTTCTGGTACACGTTTCTCAACAAGATTCTTTCACCATTACCTATTGTTTCCGTTCCCTTTGCATTTATTCTTAAATCCATAGCTACAATAGTCATATGAACAAAATGATATTCTCACAACAACAACACATACAATGATAAATAATAAAAACAAATCTGTACACAGGAATCAAGAGCCAAGGAGGGTTTAAATCAGTACCTAATGATAATCATCTGGTACTGTTAGCACTATACACCAGCCAAAACAGACCAAATAACAACTAACATTGATTATCTTATTGCAACAGCACATGTTAAGGACTGGTATACATTAGGTGGTAGGTGAACAGTCGGTTCTTGTAGTTAATGTGTTGGCTGTGGGAGAAATGTTCAGGAGTACAGACCGAAGCAACATTAACATGGGACGAACCATTATATCCAGATGAATGTGTTGGTGAATCTCCTATAGAACAAGGCTTGTGGGGTGCCAGCAGTGGTGAGTACTACAGACAGTGGTCCAAGGAGGGACTGTGTACGGGGCTGCCTAGTTGCAGTTTTCCAGTTTTCACCATGCTAACCTCTGTCCACCATCAAAAGTGCCTACAAATGGGTACCAGTGTCAGAACTGGACCCTGGAACAAGAGAAATTCCGATGAGTCCTGATTTCATTCCAACACGTGAATAGGTGGCTACTGAAGTTCACTGTTTTCCTGGGGAAGAGATGGCACCGGGATGCACTGCGGGAAGCAGACAAGCCAGTGGAGGGAGTGCGATGCTCTAGGTAAGTCTGGGTCCAGGCATTCATGTGGACTTTAATTGAACACACACCATTGACCTCAACATTATTAAGGAGCTGCTGGTTTTGATGTTTGGCTGATTGGTGTATAAAATACAAACCCAAAGACTGAAAGGTCCATTTTAATGGATGTTTTGGCCAAACATTACAGTTACACAAGATCCCAGCCAAGATGAATGATCAAGTTTGAATATAAACATTTACATATGATGCTCCAATGAGGGGCTACAAGGCGGCTGGACTCTTAGTAGATCTGGAATATGGGAAAATGGTCATTTTCATAGAACTGTTACACTTAGCTCTTTTCAGTCCATTTAAACTCTGGTATCTTTACTACCTTGATATGGTTACCTTGGCATGAACATGGTGGTCATGCTCTGGCGGTGACCAAATCATAAGGTAAAATGATGGCTGGGATGATGTCCACAATGCTCATCAAGTTTAATATGGCCTTATCCCCTAGCATTACCCATAAAATGACAAAATGTATCACTTGGACATCAAAGAGAGTCTATGTGGGAGTTGACCTGACTAAGATGGTCAGTTGTTCATAAGTTCCCTGACTTCATCACTTCCTGTTGCAGAGCCTGTGAACAACAGCCCCTGGCCTACAGCCAACCTCTGTAGGCCTGATCAATCCAAAGCTCTCCTATGCAAATTCAGTCCCAATTCACCAGATCAGACGTTTTATCTCAAAGAAATGAACCGAACAAAAAAAAGGTAACCCAGGTACCAGCATAAAGTCGATCTGCCATGTCTGTATCGAATCAGGCTGAAATATTATTCAAAGCATTCCTCAGTTTGCCACAGAGATAATCAGAGACAAGGACAATGCTTGAGACAGCAGCCGAGGCGGAATCTTATGAAGCATTCCACTCGAATCCATCAAGAAGAGGCTGGGAAATGTATCATCTAGGTGCATGAAGCCAAGAAATGAGAGTGCGGCCTTCTTTATGAATAGACATTGTACCTCTCTGTACGTTACACTAACTCACCCAAGTGCAGTAAGCAAGTAATAGCAGCTATTGTGGGTTGATATAAATATTCCCTTCTATTGTTACTAAAGCAGAAAGAAGTCTTCTGAGGATACGAGTGGATGAAGCGTCTGCTTAAAGCCTGGCTGCATTTGCCATGAAGAAAACCAAAGGCAACACAATAATTAAATACCATCGCAAAGTAATAATCTGCCTGTCAGCATCCTTGTAAATAGCGGTGTAAATGCAGCAATTGTGTTTTACTCTTTGGGAGTTTTTAATAATTATTTAACCTGTTTAAATCGTTCATTTCATGTTTGTCTTACGACAGGGCTTGTTTGTGGCGTATCATTTTTGAGCTTACCACTGTATACAAAATATAGTCAAATCCCTATCAGGGGTTTTCCTGCTATTATAATTTAAGGTAGGCATTTTTTTTAAATCCTTCTAAATGAAACTTAACAGATTACTTTCGAATTCACTGTGTTGAAGTGGCAATTAAAAAATTCTTAGCAATGCAACAAAGAACCAGTTGAGCTAGCAAAGTTTACTGTCTCCGAAATGTACAACACCAAAACAGAAAAAGCTGACAGTATGGAAAATACAAATAAAAAATGACTTTTTTCATTGCAGACAGTATGA
The DNA here is from genome assembly GCA_025084515.1 of Ancistrus triradiatus. Taxonomy (NCBI): domain Eukaryota; kingdom Metazoa; phylum Chordata; class Actinopteri; order Siluriformes; family Loricariidae; genus Ancistrus; species Ancistrus triradiatus. Next base: position 31,277 of record JAJAGP010004565.1, on the reverse strand, counting down.
ACCCAATATGTTTCATCCAGTCAACTTCAATTCATTTACTAATAAATAACCAACAGGTGACTGTAATCATGACTTGGTACAAAAGCAGTGTCCATGAAAGGCTGAGTCTCTGAGAAACAAAGATGGGCAGACGATGTCCAGTTTGTCAACAAATGCATGAGATAACTATTGAAATGTTTCAATGTTTCTTAAAGAAAGATTGGAAGCGATTTGCGTATTTCTCCCTCTACAGTACATACTATCATTAAACAATTCAAGGAATCTGGAGGAATTTCAGTGCATAAAGGGCAGGTGCACAAGCCTAAGCTGACCTCCATGTGGTTACATCAATAGCTGACAGAACCACATGGACAAGGGACTGCTTTGGCAAACCTTTATCAAGCGCTACTATACAGAGTTAGCTTCACAAATGCCACTTAAAACTTTACTATGCAAAAACAAAGCCTTATGTTAACCATGTCAAGAAGCGACGTCAGCTTCTCTGGGCTTGGAGGCATCTAGGATGGACCATCACACAGTTTAAATGTGTATTGTGGTCAGACCAATCAGTATTCCAGATCTTTTTAGGAAGAAATGGATGCCGTGAGCTCCAAAGACAAAAAGGACCATCCAGACTGTTATCAGCCAGTCTCATGGTATAGGGTTGTGTCAGTGCCCTTGGTAAAGATAATGTAGAAAAGTACTCAGAGATTTTAGAACAACATAAGCTGCTTTCTGGGACTGTGGTAGCCTAGTGGGTAAGGTACTGGACTATGGACCAGAAGGTCCAGGGTTCAAATCCCACCTCTACCAAGTTGCCACTGTTGGGTCCTTGAGCAAGACCCTTAACCCACAATTGGTTGGATTGTAAGTCACTCTGGATAAGGGCGTCTGCTAAATGCTGTAAATGTAAATGCTTTCAAGACGTCATCTTTTCCAGGGATGTCCATGCATTTTTCAACAAGACAATGCAATGTCTTGCACACGTTGCACACATTACAAAGGCATGGCTGTGGAAGAAAAGGCTACACGTAGCAGTCCTGACCTGTCCCCAACACAGAATTTGTGGAGAAATTTGAAAGGAAAAATGCGACAATGACGACCCCATACTGTTGCACACCTTAAGGCGTGTTTGCAAACACGCCATCGCTTGGTATCCTTGGTGCCAAAACATGTTTTAAGTGTTGTGAGAAGGAATGGAAACGTTACAAAGTGGTAAATGCTTTACCGTCCCAACGTTTTTCATATGGGTTGCAGGTGTAAAATGCAGGGATGGACGTTTATTAACAAATTAATTGAAGTTAACCAGACAAAACATAAAATATCCTGGGTTCATACTGTCTACAATGAAATACTGTTTTTTTACTAAATACTGTTTTTTTATTTCCATAGTTTCCCAACTTGTTCTGCGCTTCAAGCAATTTGTTGAAATTATCTAGCCAGCATCATATTTCATAACAGTGTTATAGCCCATATTAGCAAAGCACTGAAGCTGAAATCCTTCCTACATTGCTTAGAGACGTAGAAGGACAGGGTGACCAAGGAACTCATCTCTCTAGTCAGAATAGCATCCACATATTATCAATGTGAGTGTGTGTGTGTGTGCAGGGAGCCTCCAGCTCCGGTCCTCCATGAGCCTGTCTGTCTCGGCATGGGGCAGCAGGCCACTCAAAGGCAGCACCTGGCCCTCCACTCCTCCTTTGTGAAGAGCTGACTTCTGTGATTACCATCACAACATCCACCAGCTGTCCCCTGCATCCCAGCGCAACCCCCCACAACACACACACACACACACATCACTACTTATCCCCACCTCCCTGTTCCTCCAGCTGAAGCCTCTCTGAATGACACCCTTACAATCTGCCTAATTATCTCGCCGCTTCAGCTGAGACTTTATCCCACAGTTGAGCACCGCTTGCACTCCACGCTCTCCACACGGGGATGGGATGAGATCAGGGCCCCCAAATCATCCACTCCAGTGGGACTTCCTGACTCTTCACCTAGACTCACATTCCTAGACTCAGCACCAACAAGTGCTCTGTCATGCTTGTGGATCTGAACGTGTAGGTCATTGAAGGACCTCTGAAGTTCCAAGGCATCAATTTATACCAAAGTCGCAGATCAACACAGTTCCAAAACCCAGTCTCTTGGTGTGATCCCTCATGGGAATTTCATTATGGCATCAGACGCTGACAAACGAAACCAGATTTGAGCAAAAAGACTTGACTGTTTGACATGGTGACTGTCCACATACAATGGTAACCACAAGTCTGTTCATAACAGTGACCCTCCATCCATTTGATGGAGCCATTGTAAGCAGGCACTCATGGGAGCCAGTTATGGAGGGATTACTCCTGTAATCTGTCAAAGACTACACTGGCCACTGAAGTTCTCAGGTCAGTGCACCATGAAGTGAAGTGAAACGAGGAGAGGTATTTTCATAGAATGCCTCGGACAGGATCTGGCTGCAGGCCAGCAAAGCAGGCAATACTACTAGAACTAGAGGTGTCAGAATAGCTGCCCTGGGGCTGCGTCCACATAATATTACAAACACCTGAGAAGTCAGAAAACAGAAAAAGTTTCAAACAAGAACTAGAAGTTATTCTGATAAGGTTTGCACAACTGTTATTAGTTGCTAATGCCAATGCCTGTTTTTCTAGTTCTCCCGTTCACCTTTCTCCTTTCATGCTGTCCCCCCTGCGGTGCCAGGTTACAGGTTGGTATCTGGAGGAATAAATGGTCCTTTTCTGTTGTATTTGATCTAGGGTTACATCGGGGTCCCTGGAGAAGGGAGGTGTCTCAGAGTCAGCACAAGGGCCGACCAGTCAGACCGCTCACCTGAGCCGAGCCTCTAGGTATGGTCATGTTACCACTTTGTGTGGTATGGCATTTACCGTGGCCTTTCCTCTACAAGCCCATCTGACTCCATTTAAAGGAATGCCTCTCACTACTGTTCTCTGATCAATGTGATAACACGGCAAGTACTGAGATATGGAAATGTTGAGTCTGTCACTGCTGAAGTATGCGAGAAAGGAAAAAAAACACAGGCCAAAGCTTGGCAGGTCCATAAACTCTGTTAAATATTTACCTACTCATTGTCTCAATATCACTCAACCTGATGTGTGATGTGTAATGATTAAAAGATAGACCTGGCTGTTTCAGATACTATTTTTGTTCTTTGCCGGCAAATCGCAATGTAGCCCATTTCTCTATTACGTTCTTAAGGAGAAGCTGTCACCCAGAGCTACCTGGCGTAAGCCTGATTTACATTTCCTCAGAAGCACCTTGGACAGCCGCATGAAAAACCATTAAAACCTTAGTCAGACCTCTGCTGATACTTGAACGCCAATAGGTCAAGACTTTCCTCTCTAGCTGCTGTTGAGGTTTTGTGCCAATAATCTTTAGACTGTAAACTCAAACATCCAAAAAACTGCCAACAAGCTACCACTAGGTTCTTGAGCAAGACTCAACAGATTAGCTCTTTTGTTCTGTTGGAGTCTGCCACACGTGAGACGCTTTGCATAAAAGCAAAAAGATTCACCGTAAAGGCATGATTGTACCCTCACCTGCCCCTGTGGTGTGAGGACGCATAACATTACAGGGTTTGACCTGACCTGAAAGCTCATTCTTCATGAGCTGGTCAGTAACCAAGTAATAACAGTTTGCCCACAGATACAACATTGACCAGGAACAAAAGACTGAACTTAGAAGGAAAGCAAAATGCCTTGGGGAACCAAAGACAAAGACCAGCAAATAGGTTACAGATAAAGCATGAGCTGCCAGACTTCCTGCACGCCTACATGCTAACATGCTGGTCTAAATGTTAGAACATAAACACTGTAGAAACACTTTAAAGATGAGTGGTGGCATAAAATGGTGCGTTTTCCAAGATGATAACTTGACTCCTATTATATGGGCAAAGCCAAAACCACAGGCATTCTCCAGATGTCGGCTGGCATTTGAGTTCTCCTTAGAAAACGCAGGCTAATACAAAAAACGAACACCATTGTCACTCTTTAGATACAAAGGAATGTAAATGCTCATGGAAAAAACAATTTTAGGCCTTCAGCTCAAAAATGTTTCGAAATCAAAGCTCATGGCCTCCAAGTTTCATGCAATTCAGCTTAAATCAGTGTACGACTGTTGGTTTATACAACAACATAATTGCCATCGCCTGGTGTTACACTTAGCCACAGAGAACGTTTCCCACATTTTCATGCCCACCGGGGGAAAATCTCTAATCATGAATGAAAGCTAGAGTGCACACACACAGCTTTCCAAATCAGGCAAGAAACTTAAAACAACAGCCCCAGGCATTCATGTGATAACAATCACTTCGCATTAGCATAGAGAGTGAAGACAAAGGCGGTGGGAAGCAGTGGAATCACACTGAAATTTCAAAACGGGCCAGCGCTGCCGAGCAGGAGGCTGAGTTTCACTTTAATGGCTATTAATCCCTCAAACTGAAGTGGCTGAAATTTTGTGGACAGGTGCAAGCAGTGCCCATGTGTCATGTAGCAGACATGAGAAGACTTCGGCAACATTGTTTTTCATTGTGCCTGGCAACCCATTCAGCCTCTCAGACCGAACACCTCAATGCCACACAGCATGGTCGCTCTAAAACAACGGGGAAAGAACGTCTTTGCCAAAAAAAAAAAACCCTCCAAGATTGCAAAAGAAAGATGATAACCGTTGCTCAGAGCCTGGCTGCGCTCCAGCCTACTTTCCCCACAGCTGTAAGTGTTTCCTAGAGCCTCAAGTGGGACGCTTCAATCACAACACAGTTAGACTGGGAAAAGGGCTAAGTGCTCATTTTAGTAGCATGAAATACCTGACGAAATGTCTTATTTGTAAAGGTATTTTCTATCTTTTTGAAAATGAAAATAGTGCTGCTATCTTGGCTAGCTTGTTACACTGCTTGTAGCTGCATGGTTTATATAAATGGATGCTGGTAATCATGAGTATATTTCATTATGAAAAACAGTCAAGTCAAGTCAGATTTATTTATATAGCGCTTTTTACAATGGAGCATTGTCTCACAGCAACTTTACAATTTTAGATTATCTCCTAATATATATCTACGTCCAAGCTCAAATTGAGCAAGCCTAGGGCGACAGTGGCAAGGAAAAACTCCCTAAGTGTTATGAGGAAGAAACCTTGGGAGAACCAAGACTCAAAAAGGGACCCAACCTCCTTGGGCAGCGTAGATGATAACTCTAACAATGAAACTGGGACTGTGATAGCCTAACGGTTAAGGCCTAGACTCTGGACCAGAAGGTCCAGGGTTCAAATCTGCCAAGCTGCCACTGTTGGGTCCTTGAGCAAGACCCTTAATCCACAATTGCTTGGATTGTAAGATTGTACCAATTGTAAGTCGCTCTGGATAAGGGCGTCTGCTAAATGCTGTAAATGTAAATGTAAATGAAACTAAAGTCATGGAGTCATAGTCCAAATAAAATGTGAAACATGCACATCAGCATTAAGTTGTCCGATACACAGAGTCACTCCAGGATCTTGAGTCTAAGCAGGAAAGTCGTGAGGGTGAGGGTTACTGTCCTCTGGTGTGGCCTGGCTTTGGTGGGACAAAACAGCTGCACTGTTATGTCATCTCTGATTGTCAAATGCCATTAAGAACGTTTTCCTCCGACACCCATTGGGACGCCCAGTGAGCACCATTTCCAGAGATGCAGACATCTATAACTGGACCATCCAATACTGAGGCATGGACATCCATTATGGACAGTTTGTGACTATCCCATGAAAGAGTGATAGTGAATTTTTAGGTGCGTGGGTATGTGTGTTTTACATGTCCATTCAGAAAGGTAAAGACTCCTGGCTAGATGCTGATCAGTATTTACCTCAAGAATATATTTACACTTCTTCATTTAGCAAACGTTCTTATTTAGAGCAATTGTCAGTTAAGGGTCTTGTTCAATGACCTAAAATTGGCAGCTTGGCAGTTATGGGACTTGACCTTCTGGTCCAAAGTCCAATCATTTAACCATTGTTGCCACACCTGTACAGATGTGGCTGCCAACATGCTGTGCCTTAGACCTGACTGTGTGACCAATCTGTTGGTGGTGTCTCAGTGGACTACTACTCTAAAATATTACTGGCTCCGCTGCCAGTTGTAACCTACAATTGCTCAGCTCCATTGTAAGTTGCTTTGGATAAGGACGTCTGCTAAACGCAGAAAATGCAAAACCAATGCAGGACATCTCTGACACTTTTGTCCTTGAATTCCTGGGATTAGGACACATCTTTGCTTTTTATATATCACAACTCGTGAAGGTACTTCAAAGAATTTTAGGACGGAGAATTACCCAAACCTCCCGTAATGACTAGTTCCTAGGCCTCTAGCTGCTGGGGAACAGGTGCCATTACACTGCACTTAAGCTGGTTTCTCTCATCCCACCATTATGACTAATTATTCACACAATGAAGCAAATGAAGCAAAGGCGAGCACTTACATGCATCTTGAGTCAATACACATCCCCCCATTTTCACATGGTTTTTGTGTGTCCACGCATCGCAGTCCTGTGGGAAGAAATGGGCCAAAATTACACACGCTCACATGAAGAGCAGCATCATCGGTATAGGACCTGTTACACACGGTGCTACGATATGCATTTAAGGATTCGTTGTATTGCTTTACAGAGCCTTGTGTGTATGAATGGAGGAGCTGATTGTGCTTATACAAATGTCAAACAGATTTGCCCATAGACTTCAGACACACAACATTACATTTATCTCATAATACAGCAGTTACACTGTGCAAATAGGTAAATAGATAGATAGATAGATAGATAGATAGATAGATAGATAGACAGATGTATATGAAGGCTTACTTAAACAACGTGACCTCAGTGAAGATGAGGAAATAGTTTTCAACCTCAGATTTCATTAAGAGCAGAGTTTTGTGTGCCAGTGTTTGCACCCCCACCCCCACCGCTCCGTAATACAAAGTTCAGTTCTTAACGGCTCTTTGTTCGTAAAAGCATGGGGGCAAAGTTACGTCTCAAACACAGAAAGTCTCACTAATTCAACTCTACATAAACAGTGAATTCCGTTTTCTCAACGGCTGCAAGTGTATCTGTGGCGTAAAATCGTTTTTTAAAACGTCGTGTTAGCGTAGTCCATCGTGGACGAGTGTTGCCAGAGTGGGAGTCAATCAACGTAATCGAGATCGACTTGTTATCACATGTCTCAATCGCGGCGAGTTCTATACGGAATTAAGAGGATTCTTAACACATAATAACTGCCCACCCAGCCGCAGCCGATCCAGCGGGTGCAACAGAAGAACGGAATCAGTTTCCCACGCTCACGCTGGCATGTACGGCTTAAGACAGGCGATTATAGTCCTACAAACACACGTATACACTATTGGGACATTTCAAGGCTATATACTCACAACTTTAGGTTTAAAATGTCTGGTTTTATAAGTCATGAAAGTTGCACGTTCTCACGCCGTAAACCAACGAATAAAGTGCACCATGCTTTGCAGCACGCAGTCTGGTGTACTGGATTAATACCATTAATATATAATATACAGTAAGATATGAAGATTTCTATTGATATTTAAGCACGTTAGCCCAATTATAGCTTTTGAAAGCATCCAGTGCGGCTCAGATCGAACAAGATGTTCGCAGCAAACACTATAAATGCACAAAGCAACAAGCATACTACTTTTGAGATGTATAAGTTATAGGTTGTATAAGAGATAAATATTACGGTAACGATAAACAATCGATAGACTGAGCAGATCGGCTTAAGAACGGGATTCAGTCACACGATGAATGAGGATTCTACTAAAACACTGAACATTTGCCAAGAGGAAATTAAACAGGCAGACTTTTCTATTGAGAATGTCCACAATTCAGTATATATGATAGAAAACTTTTTGCAATGCTCTAAGAGAGGGCTGTCTGTCAACAAAACTGGGTGTTCATCTCTCTAAATGCTACCATACTGAATGATACGTCATTGCAAATCTTAATTAAAATGCACATAGTCACTGCTGTTTGGCGAAAAAATAATTCTTTAAAAACACGCACAACACAGAAAGCACTCCTGTTAGATGTTCTCCAGGTAAAGAGGTTGGGCGCGATCGCTAAAGTGATGCACACACACGTTGTTTTTTTTGGTTTATTTCATAGGCTACTATCTATTACCGTTGATTTCACTTGGTACAAACAAGTGCCGCGTTCATTCAAAAGCTTTTTAAACATTTCATCACCTGCATCCACAAGCAAAACTCCCAAGCCCTTCTCTGCTAGACGGCATCGGAATCAATGCCTCCACTTTCCATTGCATTCGCACTTCAATTAAGCAATTAAATCCAGGCTAGAGGATGAAAATAACAGAACAGCACGTGCACTCACCTTCACACATCTGCACGAGTCCCCAGACTGTCAGCACAAACCAAATTCTGTATTTCCCCATATCCGCGGACTTCTGATGCAGCTCCTCTGTTAAAGCGTCAACAATAATACATCCTTTTAGAAAATGACACGAAGATTAAAGGTCCCGGGAATCCCGTTAAGAACAAGCAGCCTCATAGAGTGATTTTTCTTCGTAGAAACTATAAAAACTTTAGTCCAATGCCGTAGTTCCTCTTGCAGCTCGGCGGCGGCTGCAATGCCACTCGTTTCAGCTCCGCGCGCTTCTGCTCCAACTTTCTTCTATTCCTACACTTCTGCACCGACGGATCACTCCGCCCTTTCTCAGCCCACAGAGAAAGACTGCAGCGGGGACCAAGAGTGTCCCTCCGCCAGATTAAATAGTGCCTGCCCGGTCAATGTTAATATCACGGAAACGTCCCACCGATATTCATATATGCTCAAAATGCCCATCAATATGTTAATGAAATATAATTAAACACATTCCACTCATTATCCCAGAAGCTGAATCTGTTCATCTGGACGTAAGGTTTTGTGGGAGAAACGTTTCGTCACTCATCTAAGTTACTTCTTCAGTCTCAGCTAGTTGGAAACGTCACAAGCTAGTTAGCTTTGCGTAATGTTAAAAATCCGTCAGTCTTCCCATCAGTTTTTGATTGGACACGTATTGTTGTAACACCTTACCACCAGCTCTTCACCACGTCTGTATGAGAGCTGTATGAGAGCTGAAATTTCACAGTAGAACCATGAAGAGGCCAAATTACCACCAAAATCCATAGTACAACTGTGAAATGATTCGTGGTCACTTCATAGTCAACCAAGTTTATAGTTGTAGTATGAAATTTAACAGTAGAACCATGAAGTGGCCAAATTAACATCATTTAGATTTAAATTTCACTTACATTTACAGCATTTGGCAGACGCACTTATCCACTTATCGACTTACAATTGATACAATTCTACAATTCAAGCAATTGTGGGTTAAGGGCCTTGCTCAAGGACCCAACAGTGGCAGCTTGGCAGAAGTGGACCTGGACCACCCTGGACCATAGTCCAGTAGCTTGCCCGCTAGGCTACCACAGTACCGCATCAAAAATTCATAGTATAACTGTGAACTTCATGGTCAAATGTGAAAGTTCACATTAAAACTGTCAAGCAATTCACAGTTTTACTATGAAAATTCAGAGTACATTTTTCCCTGATATGTTATAAAGTGCAGGTTTGATAGTAGAATTAACAGTAGAAGCAGGTTACAAAATTGAGATGGGGAAGGGTTTTGAGGACCCCTTCACCAGTAGCAATTCTTTCTCTATCTCTCTGTCTATCTTGTATCCTGGGTTCAAATCCATGCACTGCCCTCTGGCCAGGTCGGGCATCACGTGCAAACACAACTGGTTGTGTCTGACCCAAGGGGGGGGGCGTTCAATGGGCTGGCATCCCATCTAGACCATACGAACGCCTGTAACGATTGGCGCCAGAAGCCCTGTGCCCTTGACCAGGGTTTTATATATACACCAATCAGTGGGTAATTTTCAGATCTGAGTGACATTAACAAGGGACAAATTGAGGAAGGACAAATCGTGAACCGGCAGAAAGGTGTTGGCATCCAAGGCTCCTTGATACACCAAAGCAATTAATTCTGTCCCGTCCAGTCTGAATTGACAGAAGAGCCAAGGTGATAGAAGTCTCAGACATGTTTAATGCTGGTTACGAGAGGAATGTGTTACAACAGATAGTGCAGCTCTCCCTACCGAGAATGGGGCTGCCTAGTCACAGACGCTCTCTCCATATTATCTCGTGTCCACCATAGAAAGCACCTACAACAGGCATGCGAGTGTCAGAACTGGGCCTTGGAGCTATAGGCGTGTCTAGCCCCATTTAAGGGGTGCAAAGCATCCATAAATTTAGTCCTAGCAACCCTAACATAGTAAAAAGTATGGTTATTCCTTTTAAATGGAGATTTGGCTGAGCATTATTGGAAGTTTTCCAGCTGTCAGACGTGTTGGTGTCTTTCCAGTCACAGTGTTTCTCCTACACAAAAATTTAAATCTCATCCAATCTCATTGGGTTCTAAGCACCCCTAAAGCTCTGATCCTAGAATCGCCCCTGCATAGAGCAATGGAAGAACGCTGACGCTTTTTCTTTTCCACAGTGGAGGAAGTGTGATGCTCTGAGTAATGTTCTCCTGAGAGTCTGGGCATTCATGCGGATGTTAATTTGATGCTTAACCCCAAAATATACATTGCTCCAGGCCAGGTGGTTTGAATGTTTTGGGTGTTTGGTGTATATAACAAAAATATTTTACCCCTGCTTATCTTGGTCAGGGTCACAGAGAGAAGAATTCACTGGGCACAGGCATAGGTAGGCTACAGCATGAGCAGGGAGCAAGAGAGAGTTAGAGAGAGAGGGAATGGGAATTATTTTTATTGAAAGTTGTATCACCTGTAGTGGCTATCTCCCGACAAGCACAAGGTTACTTTGAAACTAGTCATACACACTCATATCGGGCCAATTTAGCATAGTCAATTAACCTAATGCATGTTTTTGGACTGTGGGAGGAAAGTCAGAGAAAAGTCACGTAGAATTTCTTTCATTGTTGGCTTTCAAGTAACTTAACCTTCAACTGTCTTGATGTATGATCAATAATCCAGGTAAGAAAATCCCAGAAGTTGAATCTGTTCAGATTCTGATGAACAGATTCAACTTCTGGGATTAACCTTCAACTGCTCGGTGCAATTGTAGGATGCTCTAGATAAGCTCGCAATAGCTGTAAGTCAAACGAATCTATTTGTCTGTCTGTCTATCTTTTTTTCTTTCTTTCTTCCTTCTAGCACTCATTCCTTCCCAAATAAATTGGCTAAGATGATAGTTACATAAAACATATTGTTTTTAGCTGTGCTAGGACTCAATTTAGGAGTGCTTGATCACCTATAGAAAGGAGTAGACACACCTGGGAAAGATACTAATACAAACCTATCCAAATAAACAACAAGCCAAACTAAACAAACAAACAAAAATGAATGAAAAAATAAATGAACCAGTCAAAAACATAAAAAGGAACACAAACCCAAACAATCAAAAACCACACCAAACTGAATCAAACCAAACCAAAACAACAAACATTTCCATATCCAATCAAACAAAAACTGAACACAAAAAAATAAGTCAAATCAAATATAAACCAAGCAAACAAAAACCAAACCAAAGCATAACCTAAACCAAAATAAACCAAACTGAATCACACCAAACCATATCAAAATAAGACCAAATCAAAATCTAACCAAAGCAACTCTATCTTAAGTGAATCAAACCAGACAAATCTACCAGAACTTCACCTACCTAAATGAAATCAAATAACAACCCAACCAAACCAAGATAAAGCAATCCAAACAAAAAACCAAACTAAACCAAACTGACCCAAACCAAGAAAAACCCAAATCAAATCAATTATTCCCAAGCAAACCAAAACCAAACCATATCAAACCACCTGAAACAAAAACTTAATCAAACCAAATAGAACTAAACCAATTGAAACAAAAAACAAAACAAACCAGGCAAATCCAGAACAAATCGAACCCTACCAAACCCCCCCAAAACCAAGCCATATCAAACCAAACCCACCAACCAAAATAAACAAATAAATAAACCTGTCCACCCACCCGAATATCCCATAATCCAATAACTAGTAATGACCTTTAATAACTGGTAATACAGGTTCATAGAAAACATTACATTGTACTGAGATTCTGCATGGAATGTGGGACCTGGGGGATTTAGTAACAATCGCGCCAAGAATTACAACCCATATTTCAGGAGAACGTTTCACTGTTTTTGGAAATAGACCATCTGGCATTACTTTATCCTAAATAATTTTTATTGTAGTTTTTTTCAAGCATTCCGTGAGTTTTGCCTTATTTAGACAAACACTGATCAGAAATTATTCCTTCTCCACAACGGTCTTTGCAGCCTCTGTGGCTCTGTCTAGGCGTTTTGTTCTGTTTGTGCCGTTGTCTCCTATAGACTAAGTATCTGTGGGACAGAAGCAAGTGCAGACGTTCCCCTTTAGTCGTGCAGCAAGCGCCACTGCCTTTCTACAGACTGGCCCGCTGTACTCTTTCTCTGCCACATATAGAAGCTTGGTTGTTTTGTGGCACTAAGCAGAGCTGCTCGCTTACAGAGACAATGGTGGCAATTTGAATAAGAAAAGGCCTGCTGCATTATGACACAGTTTCTCTCCACATGAGGTGCAGGACGTGAAGGGGGAGAGCGGTATCACACGAATATTCAAAGATTTGGTGTAACCCCCCACTCTTCACCATCCCTACACATCCTTGAATAAATTAATTGCAAGAAAAGGACAGTGAATCCAACATGTTTGGTCTGAGCAAAGTTTGTCATCAAGAAGTGATGTCATGTCTTGGAGTTTAACTGAAAAGGTAAACTTAGCCTGTCCATGTTTGGTGCTCTATGCTTTACTATGCAGACTTTGGACCTATATAGTGAAGATACACTGTGATAACATGACTAAAAACCCTTTTTGTAAATGCTCGCCTCCCCAATGTCAAAGTGTTCTCAAACACACTCTTATTATTCCCAGCCCTCCAAACCTCAATAAAATAGATATGTCAGACAGCCTTTGCTTCCATTTGTCATTTTGTTGAACTAAATAGTAGCGGAAATAATCTTTTGTAAATAATTGTGGCTTGTGGTTTTGCCAGAGTAAAATGTATCTTGACAGTGGCAAATTAATCTAAAGTTGGACTTATATTTAGCACTGTCACTGGTGTAATGAAATAGTACAGTTCAGTAGTAATGAATGCTTTATTGTCATTGTATGTTAAATATAACAAAATTTGCTGTGCAATTCCTGAGAACCAAACATGTGTGTATATATGTATATACAGTGGGTCAAAAAAGTATTTAGTCAGCCACTGATTGTGTAAGTTCTCCTACTTAGAAAGATGAGAGAGGTCTGTAATTTTCATCATAGGTACACTTCAACTATGAGAGACAAAAATGAGACAAAAAATGCAGGAAACCACATTGTAGGATTTTTACAGAATTTAATTGTAAATCATGGTGGAAAATAAGTATTTGGTCACCCACAAACAAGCAAGATTTTGGCTTTCACAGACCTGTAACTTCTTCTTTAGGAAACTCTTCTGTCCTCCACTCGTTACCCGTATTAATGGCACCTGTTTGACCTCGTTATCTGTATAAAAGACACCTGTCCACAGCCTCAAAACAGTCAGACTCCAAACTCAACCATGGCCAAGACCAAAGAGCTGTCGAAGGACACCAGGAAGAAAATTGTAGACCTTCACCAGTCTGGGAAGAGTGAATATACAATAGGCAAGCAGGTTGGTGTGAATAAATCAACTGTGGGAGCAATTGTAAAAAAATGGAAGACATGCAAGACCATTGATAATCTCCCTTGATCTGGGGCCCCACGCAAGATCTCATCCCGTGGGTCAAAATGATCATGAGAACTATCAACAAAAATCCCAGAACTACACAGAAGGACCCGATGAATGACCTGCAGAGAGCTGGGACCAAAGTAACAAAGGCTACCATCAGTAACACATAGGAACTCAGATCCTGCAGTGGCCAGGCGTGTCCCCCTGCTTAAGCCAGTACATGTCCAGGCCCATCTGAAGTTTGTCAGAGAGCATATGGATGATCCAGAAGAGGATTGGGAGAATATCATGTGGTCAGATGAAACCAAAATAGAACTTTTTGGTAAAAACTCAACTTGCCGTGTTTGGAGGAAGAAGAAAGCCGAGTTGCACCATACCTACTGTGAAGCATGGGGGTGGAAACCTCATGCTTTGGGGCTGTTTTTCTGCGAAGGGGACAAGACGACTGATCCGTGTTAAGGGAAGAATGAACAGGGCCATGTATCGTGAGATTTTAAGCCAAAACCTCCTTCCATCAGTGAGAGGACTGAAGATGGAACGTGGCTGGGTCTTCCAAACACACCACTCGGGCAAAAAAGGAGTGGCTCCGTAAAAAGCATTTCAAGGTCCTGGAGTGGCCTAGCCAGTCTCCAGACCTCAACCCCATAGAAAATTTGTGGAGGGAGTTAAAAGTCTGTGTTGCCCCAAATCATCACTGCTCTAGAGGAGATGTGCATGGAGGAATGGGCCAAAATACCAGCTACAGTGTGTGTCAACCTGGTGAAGACTTACAGGAAATGTTTGACCTCTGTCATTGCAAACAAATGTCAATTTAGTGTAATCAATTAACCTAACACACGTCTTTGGACACTAGACACCAGAGTACCCAGAGTAAATGCACACAGACAGGAAGACAACATGCAGACTCCACACAGAAGGACCAAGGACTGAACCAACGACCTTCATGCTGTGATGCAGCAGTGTTACCCACAGAGCCTCCATGCTATCCCAGTCATGTTGAAGAAAGCAGGGTATGAGGGCATTGTTTGTTAACTTTGGCAGTGGCATTGGGGAAAAAACTGTTTTTCAGTCTGGAGATGCAGGTCCTTAAGGCCCTATACCACTTTCCAGATGACAACAGAGAGAAGAGATTATGTCCGGGGTGGGTTGCATCCTTCACACTCCTTCTTCAGTGTGGGCAGCAGTACTGTATATCAAAATATCTTGGAGAAAGTGCCACCATTTTTGTGTAAAGTTTACATAATTGTTTATTTGTTCATATTAGAATGTCTGCTTAATCTTTTATTGTTAGAGTATCAGTACTTGATATGTATGTTTTTTGGGGCAATTAATAACTGGAAATGTAAATTATTTCACTTTCTAATGACACCATATTTCTTTAGTTAAGACCTAAGGAAAATCCATGACAGCAGATTCACTCATATTGTTATACTTATTATATTATTTGTAATGCAAAACATTGTATTACATTTGAGAAAATTAAAGTTCAACTGCTCATTAATGCTAATATCTAATCAGCCAATCACATGGCAGCAACCCAATGCATTTAGGCATGTAGATATGGTCAACATGACCCGCTGAAGTTCAAACCGAACATCAGAATGGGGAAGAAAGGTGATTTAAGTGACTTTGAACGTGACATGGTTATTGGCGCTAGCCAGGCTGGTCTGAGTATTTCAGAAACTGCTGTTCTACTTGGAGTTTCACATACAGCCATCTGTAGTTTACAGACAATGATCTGAAAAAAGAGAAGAAAATCCAATGGGCGGCAGTTCTCTGGGCAAAAATGCCTTTTTGATGACAGAGGTCAGAGGAAAATGGCCAGACAGGCTCAAGTTTATATATAGGAGACAGTAACACAAATAGCCACTCCTTACAACTGAGGTATGCAGAAGGAACACACAACACATCAAACCTTGAACCGTGGGCAACAGCAGCAGAAGACCACACTGGGAGCCACTCTTGTCAGCTAAGAGCAGGCAACAGAAGCTACAGCTGGCACGGGCTCTGCAGCCACACCTTACTCAAATGGCCCCCACAGTCCCCAGATCTCAATCTTATAGAGCACCTTTGGAAAGTGGTGGAATGGGAGATTCGCATCATGGATGTGCAGCTGACAAATCTGCAGCAACTGTGTGATGTTATCACGTCAATATGGACCAACATCTCTGAAGAATGTTTCCAACACCTTGCCGTATCTACGCCACAAATAATTAAGACAGTTCTGAAGGCAAAAGGAGAACCCGGTACTAGCAAGGTGTATCTCATAAAGTGGTCATAAAGTGAGTAAATACATTGGGGGCCAAAGTCTGAGATGAATGCTTCTATGTAGCATTTTTCTTAAATGTAATACAATGTTTTCCATTACAAATCATATAATCAGCATAACAATTTGAGTGAATCTGCTATTATCATCATCATCAGTGTATCATCTGGAAAGATGCTATGATTTTTGCACGTGCCAAGTTTGATGTTTAATTCCTTCCCCAGAATGTTTTAAAATTTAGGCATTAAAGTTTACAGAAAGGGCATATTACGGAAGATACAGTATAGCTATTTATCTTAACTTCTATATCTATCTTGCATGATCTGACATTTTCATAACAGGTGTGGATACTAGTGGTCACATACTCTATTTCTGGTTTGAAAGACCTGATGTTTGATGTTGTGTCTGCTTATTAGGTTAATTCATGCTTTACGGGCCATGTTGTCTGCCTGTCACTTTGTGGTTATGTTTGGTGAATTGTCTGGCTGAGATCCAGAGAGACAGCTTTGTTGTCACAGACTTTTATGATGACTCAGAGAAGACGAGTGTCATCTGTTTAGTCATTAAAGATGAAAGGTTACAGGTGCAGCAGGCTGGATTTCCATTATGGTTCTACTACAATGCTCAATACATACGTAACTGTGATAGTTTCACTTGCATACATTTAGTTTGAATTAAAATGATTATACAACACTTCTTTTGTTAGTTAGCAGTTAGTGTGAGTACTGAAACTGAATATGGTTAATGAGCTCGGTGGCATTATGGTATTTGTAGTATTAGAGTATAATACTATAAAATGTATTGGCATGATATTTTTTCATGTACTGTATTAATCCTGCTTTGCCAGATCAGGGTTGGAGGATAGATTGCAGGGCCAACAGATGATCCCCTGACCGGCCTCACTTCCCTCAAAGACAGCCGAACTTGCATGGCAAGATGTGCTGGGCTAGTACTGTGCAGTACATTAGGTCCATTCAAGCGAGCCTTATGGCTTAATGATAACATGAGTTCACAATTGTTTATACTCATGAATTATTTATAATTTCCAATGAATATCAAACCTCCACTAGATAACTGTGCTAAAGTTTAAGGAGGCTTAGGATTACATGTTTGTTTTTCTCCCCCGCAAAATGAGCAGGCCTTGATGTGTGTTAGTGAGGAGGAGTGTGTATTTTAAAGACCCATTGCGTATGAGGGGAAAGGCTGGTGACAGGATTCTCGCCGAACTCCGAGGGGATCCAACATCAGACAAACAAGAAGGTGTCAGCGGCAATGATTTACGTGCCCAGGTCTGCTTAGGACAAGAGGACATTCTCTCATGCTTTTTGTCTCCACCTGGGAGTTGTTAGAAGTCGTATGAAAAAGTTTGAGAACTCCTGGTAAAGTTATATATTGTATTAAACTTCTCCTTAGCAAGAAACAAACTTAAATATAACATATTTCTACAAGTTGGAATGTCAAAATTGTACAACATGCAGGAAAAAAGTTTAACATAACCTAAATGTTTGGACACCTTTCCAGATGATTCACTGATGTTTTTGTAAGGTGTCAGAACGTAACTTGCTTCTTGCTTCTTACTCCCAATATATACATTTATTTATATCTCGGTTCTCGTTGTTAATTCACTCCAGAAGGCTCATCGAGAACCAAAAACAATGGGTATCGAGCAAATTTTCCCCATAAGGAATAATGTAAATTGAATGAATCCGTTCCAGACCCACAGAAACTCCACGCTGTATAAGGCATTATATGCATTAATGGAGTTGTACTGTACAGGTGCTCCTGATTTATGGATATGTTCCAGCAAATCCATCATAAGTTCAATGTATCATGAACTGAAGAGTTTAACGAGTGCTTGGTAGATAAGTAAAAAAGTGAAAAGTGAAAGCTTACTTACTCTATTTGATGAACTCCGGACGCAAGCACAGCTGCTAATGCTAATTGCAGCCAGTGTTCTGGAGCACTAAGTTCAGGTTTCCCTTTCGGTTGGCAGTCAATACAAACCTTTTTAGGACCCCTGTAGACTTATTTGCACTAAGAATACAGTGCTGTAGATGTAAAAATAAAGAAAAACATGATGAAATAAACGTAGATCTGATATCGTGAATCTGAACCACTTGCATCACTGTGTACTCTGCCTTACTACTGAATTTTGAATCATCTGAATCATGCCATCAAAGTCTCGGCTAAAAGAGTCACGTGGGATTGACTCCATACAAGTATAAGCAAGTTCACCGAGTACTGAGCAAATGACTAGAACTGAGACTAGAAATGCCCTTAATGTTCCTCTTTTTGAGTCACCACCATTTCATGCTTGAATAAACATTAATTATTTGGTCAAAGCATTATTTTACTTCATTTTATCTGTATAATAAATATACTCAATAATCCATGACATTTTTGGTTCCTTCATTTATTTTCACTGGAGCTACACGACTTTTTGCTACTCTGTTTCTTGCTAGTTTAGCATCATGTTCTATTGAGAGTATCCTTAAAGCAACCAACTGGCTTCTGTACTTTAATACCATCCGTGTTATAGAATTTAATATAAAAATCAGTTGGGATTGCATTTAAATTGGATTCATTTCTAACAGAGGGATATCAAGCTATGGGCCAGAAGTAAGCTAATGAGATGGGTCTGCTAAGAACTTCTTTTTATTTATCTACAATTTATTTGTTGTTAATTCTCATAGACCAAGAGTGTTCTATGGTGTTTCATATCAGAAGCTACCATAGAAAAACTGTTTTTGTGATCGGTGAGATGGGTGGTTCATAGTAATTATCTATGCAGTAAGAATAATGCTATCATTAACCCTCATAATACCAGTATGTCCTTGTTAATTAATTAGTTTTTTTAATTAAGGATTTTTTTTGCTCCATTGTTATAAACTCGAACAACAATGTGCCAAACTATGTCAGAAATCACATATAATAACTGACAAATGTAAAAGTTTGATGGCATACAGCATGATTCCGCTAAACTCAAAAGTCCTTGACTTTCATACAGTGGGTGCTTGAACGTTTTGTGAAACCTTTTAGAATTTTTTATATTTCTGAATAAATATGACCTTAAAAACATCATCAGATTTTCTCACACAGGTCCTAAAAGTAGATAAAGAGAACCCAGTTAAACAAATGAGACAAAAATATTTATACTTGGTCATTTATTGATTGAAGGAAAATAATCCCAATATTACACCTATCTTACTTGGATGGGCCTAAAATGTATGTTGAACCCTTTGCTTTCAGTATCTGGTTGTGTTTATGACCCGCTCCCTCTGCAACCGCCTCATCATAACTTGTCCAGCCGTCTTAACCGCCTGCTCGAAGTTCCACCTGTCTACACTGTGCCCTTGCATCACGAAAGGTCTCCGTGAGTCTGCCTCACCGGCAAAGTAATGTGACCCTTTGCTTTCACTATCTGGTGTGACCCCCAGTGCAGCAAAACCTGCAGCTAAACGTTTCCTGTAACTGTTGATCAGTTCCCATGCACACCGGCTTGGAGAAATTTAAGCCCATTTCCTCCGCTCTACAGAGCACTTCAGCTCTGGAATGTTGGTGGGTTTCCCTCACTTAGCTGCTCAGCTTCAGGGTCCTTCCATGAACACATTTCCATTGGATAAGGTCAGGACTTTGACTTTGGCCATTCCAAAACATGAACTTTATTCTTCTTCTTCTATTAACCATTCTTTGGTAGAACGACTTGTGGTGCTTAGGGTCGTTGTCTTGCTGCAATGATCCACCTTCTCTTGAGATTCAGTTCATGGACAGATGTCCTGACATTTTCCCTTTAAGAACTCTCTGATATCATTTTCAGAATTCATTGTTCCATCAATATGGCAGGCGTGCCTGCCCCAGGATGCAGCAAAACAGGCCCCAACCATGATACTACCACCACCATGTTTTCCACAGATGGGATAAGGTTCTTATGGTTCTATTAGGTTTTCGTTCATCCTTTCTCCAAACATAACTCTCGCTTTTAACTTTAAACCAAAAAGTTGCTATTTTGGTCTCATCCGTCCACAAAACTTCTTTCCAATAGCCTTCTGGCTTGCTGTCCCACGTGATCTTTAGCACAACTGCCCCAGACGAGCAGCAATGTTCTTTTTGGAGAGCAGTGGCTTTGTCCTTGCAACCCTGCCATGGCACACCATTGTTGTTCAGTGTTCTTCTGATGGTGGACTCATGAGCGCATTAACATTAGCCAATGTCAGAGAGGCCTTCAGTTGCTTAGAAGTTACCCTGGGGTCCTTTTGTGACCTCACCAATTATTACACGCCTTGCTCTTGGAGTGATCTTGTTGGGCGACCACTCCTGGGGAGGGTAACAATGGTCTTGAATTTCCTCCATTTGTACACAATCTGTCTGACTGTGGATTGGTGGGAGTCCAACTCTTTAGAGATGAAAAGGGAAGGGAGGGGGTGGAAATCGGGAAAGGGACGAGTAGAAGGTGGTGAAGGATGAGAGAGGTGAATTTCCTCCATTTGTACACAATCTGTCTGACTGTGGATTGGTGGAGTCCAAACTCTTTAGAGATGGTTTTGTAACCTTTTCCAGCCTGATGAGCATCAGCAATTCTTTTTTGAGCTCCTCAGAAATCTCCTTTGTTCGTGCCATGATACACTTCCACATACACATGTTGTGAAGAGCAGACTTTGATAGATCCCTGTTCTTTAAATAAAACAGGGTGCCCACTCACACCTGATTGTCATCCCATTGATTGAAAACACCTGACTCTAATTTCACCTTCAAATTAACTGTTAATCCTAGAGGTTCACATACTTTTGCCACTCACTAATATGTAATATTGGATCATTTTCCTCAATCAATAAATGACCAAGTATAATATTTTTGTCTCATTTGTTTAACTGGGTTCTCTTTATCTACTTTTAGGACTTCTGTGAAAATCTGTTGATGTTTTAGTTCGTATTGTTGCAGAAATATAGAAAATTCGAAAGAGTTCACAAACTTTCAAGCACCACTGTATCTATGCTAGTTTTATAGTACCAGCATTTCAAGGTGTATTATGGTTAAGAAAGTAGGGAAATTGGTATATATTGTATTTAGTCTTTGTGTAAAACAGTGTCTGAAACCTGCTTGTGATTAGCGTACCATTTTTTCTATTACTTGAATTCTGCATTAGCCTTATAGCATCCTTGGTTTATGGTATTGTTTAGATTCTAAGGGAATGGTGTATGTTTAATTTTTGTCCATTTTGATAGACAACTATAGACAATAGTGTCAGAAGCTTGCAACTATTTAACAAAGTGACTTGAGTTTCAGGCAAGTGTGATGGTTTAGGAATGCAGTTAGCATGACCCTAGAATCGTAATTCTAAGCTTCCATATTTCTTGTTGTCTACATTAGCCTGTTACACTGACTGGATTTTAGCAGGTGAAAATGGTGTATGTTGAAGTTTGACTGACAACACTGTGTGAAACTGTGTCAGAAGCCAGTTTAACAAACGGAGTGTGATGATTTGGTTGATTCTACATGACTCTTTGTAATACTGGCACCAGTATGCCCTGATTTATTGACTAGGGAAAATTGTGTATGCTTAATTGTTCATACTGATTCAAAAGCCTCGCCACACAATACAGCTGTCCTTACTAATTAACGGATAGTCTCTTTGAAAATCATATTTATCAGAAGGCATTTACCCAACTGTAACCACGCTACAGATGCACATCAAACATGGCTCATATAGTCTGTGGTATAGCCATTATGTATTGATTTGCAGCCCATTCTGTTTGGTTCTTGTGTTCTTTGTGGCGCATGAATGGTACAGTGTGTTTGCCTTGTTGTGAGTCAAAGCAGGAGGTTAGAGCCACTTTGTGAATGAGGACCACCCCACCGAGAACTGAGCACACACATCTTCACTATCTGCCCCAGCGTCCGCTTAACCCTACCCCCACAGCTCTCCCAGACCCAGGCGACACTGCTAATACTCCCGTAGGAGTCACTTGGGATTGTACAGATAATTAAGCTAACGAGATGGGAGACTTGTAAGTGGTAGGTCTCACACTATTTAGATAAGATATTTTAACAAAGGATGAAAGGCAGTGATTCATTTTGAGTTATCTTGGGCTCTGCTGGAATATCTTAGGCTTAAACTCTTAAAGATAAAAACAGTGGATATAATGCCTGTACTATGTTCAAGTAAACTCTCAGCTAGAACATGCAAAGCACAGATGTGGAATGTCCTTCATTTGTGCCATGTGGTTCATGTTTCAAGTAGATTCACCTATAATAATAATAATAATAATAATAATAATAATAATAATAATAATAATAATAATACAGTAGGACCTCGGTTCTTGTTGTTAATTTGTTCCAGATGAACCGAAAATGACGAGTACCAAACACATTTTTCTCATAAGGAATAATGTAAATTGAATTAATCCTTTCTAGGCCCCCAGAAAATCCACACTGTATAAAGCATTATACGCATTAATGGAGTTGTATTGTACAGGTGCTCCCTGATTATCATGGAGATACGTTCCGACAAATGCATCATAAGTTAAATGTATCATGTACCGATGAGTTTAACGACTGTTTGGTAGAACAGTATATACTGTGTCATAGCGGAGCCTGTGTTAAGTAAGTTAATGTTTAAAACACTTACATTAACCTACAGTTGGCCAAAATCATTAACATTTTAAAACAGAGTGTTACATGAAAAAAATCTCATGTAATTTAGTGGAGTAATGGATTGAAAGTGAAAAGTAAAAGCAAAACACTTACTCTGTTGGTGAACTCACGGTGAACTCTTAGCTGCTAATGCTAACTGCAGCCTGTGTTCTGGAGCATTAAGTTTCGGTTGGCAGATCTTCACTGAGCAACAGCAGTTGTGTATCTGAACCACTGAATCACTGTGTACTGAATCGTGAATCATGTATCGTGAATCAAGTATCGGCTTAAATGAGTCGCACATGACTCGACTCACTCAAGTTTAATCAAGTCTGCCGATTACCGAGCAAACAATGAGAACCGAGACACATTTTTCTGGTCAAAATGCATCGATAACTGAATTCAGTTAGTTCTGTGGTAGAATTTTAGTTACCTGTCCACTTAGCAAAGCCTCATACACCTATTTCTTTCAACAACTTTATATACAATGGTACCTCAGTTCTTGACCACCTCGGAACTCGACAAATTCGATTCGATTTTCTTTTGTCTAGAAAATTTTGTCTCGGTTGTCATCAATAGAGTTCACCAATAGAGTAAGTGTTTTGCTTTTACTTTTCACTTCAATCCATTACTCACTAAATTACATGAGCTTTTTAAACACTTTAGTATAAAAGAAACTATGCGATAGTGATTTTGGCCAACTGTAGGTTAATGGAAGTGTTTTAAACATTAACTTACCTATCATTACTTATCATCATATCCTTTCCATATCTCTGCTATGATAGAGTAAAGACTGCTCTACCAAACTAATCGGTATATGATACATTTAACTTATGATGGATTTGTCGGAACATCTCGCCATCATAAATCAGGGAGCACCTGTACAATACAACTCCATTAATGCATATAATGATTTATACAGTGTGGATTTTCTGGGGCTCTGGAACAGATTCATTCAATTTTCCTTATTCTATAAGGGGAAAATTTGCTTGGTGCTCATTGTTTTCAGTTCTCGACGAGCCTTCTTGTTGAACGAATTAATGACGAGAACTATAGAGGTATGAGTGTATATGGTTGAGAATATAATTGTACAAAATCTGACTCCCTACAGAAATCTACCTGCGACCAAATCTTCACATAAGTCATAACAATAGCACAAATTGATTCCTTTTGGCATATCATTGAGAATGATAAAGTTAAAATGAAGAGTCTACACAAGTATCTCCTACCATAAATCATCATTCCTGTTTATTTTATTGAGTTTGAGACCACATAAAATATAAACTTGAAGAGTTAATCCACTCATGTTTTTCTAAGCTTCCAGAAGATTACTTGTTAGGCCTGAATCCAAGTGAGGTGTAGACAATTCCAGAGCTTAATAAATTCTGTGACCCCTGTGTGCTTACACTCAGCAGCCTCAGCTCTTCTAAGCAGCTTACAGAGGATCTGAAAATAAAGATGACTGATCCTCTCAAAGCAAGAGACGGCTACACAAAATGTCTCATGTTAGCCACTACTTGTCCAAAATGACATTAAAAATGGAAGTTAAAAAGAGCAGATCCAGACTCCGTCTATGTAGAGTTTGTATGTTCTCCCCATGGGTTTCCTTCATGTACTCCGGTTTTCTCCAACATTTCAGAGACGTGCCTTAGGTGAACTGTCTGAGTGAGTGAGTGAGTGTGCATGCATGTGCACTTTGATGTAATGGTGCCCTATGAAGGGTTAATTCTTGCCTTGAGCCCTGTGGTGCTGGTTAGGCCCCGGCTACATACGACTCTGAGTTGGATTAAGCAGGTATGAAAATGTCTTAATAACTTGACTGTTATTAATTGAGTCATTAATAGTTATGTGTTATTAATTTAGTAATTTTTTTAAGTTTCATAGCTACATGTACAGTCATTGACAAAAAATAACGCACCATGAAGAAGTTCTTGGACTCGAATGAAACTTTGTTTGAATGAATGTAATGATGATATATGCAAGTGATTACAATATTAGACCGAAAGGATCAGTTTATTGGGGCAAACTGTACAATTGAAAGGAGGCTCTAGTTACCCTGTTAGGTCACCTCTAGTCTGGATACAAGATGAGATACGGTTGGGCATTAAAGGCAAACAGGTTCCGGATGGTATCCTGTGGCACATTTGCCCATAGATGTTGCAGCTGGGCCTGTAGATCCTCATCCATCACATCAGCAGTTGGGCAGTGTGTCACCCAACAGCAAAGGCACGATTGAGGCCATCCTCACGAGGCCTCCATACTCGAACCCGACCATAATCAGATCCCAAACAGAACCTGGATTCATCACTAAAGATTATACGGTTCTAGTCCATAGCAGGCCAGGAGGACTATGTAACAGATCAAGAGGTAAACTGCCCAAAATTAGCCCCTGAGAACCTTTTTATAGATCAGCAGGGGATGCACTTTTATGCCGTCCCGTGGCAAGACCCAGTGTCTAATCAGACCATATCTAGAATCATTTATATAACTACCTGAGACAGAACTGTATGTTTTGAGGCAATCCAACATTTCTATATGGGTGCATAATTTTTTGGTCAATGAGTACATTTTATTCAGTTGCAAGAAAAAAAATAGATAGAAAATTTTGAATAACAGACAGAAGAATGAATTGTATTTACATGTTCTATATAATAAAAGCCGAGTGCCTGTGAATTGTGCTACCACACTAAAGAAACATCCTCCTCTAATGATGATGAGTGTGTGTAAGTGTGTGTGGACTGAAAGGCTGGTGATGACTTTACCACCCCGATGCAGTATGATTTATGTGGGAAAACTGTGTAGAGCGCCTGCAGAGAGTGTGGAGAGGATTACAGCCCCCTCTACAAACTCTGTTAGCAGCTCTTCCACCCCCCACCCAAACTGGAAGGCTCATTCAGCATCCACCTCTGTTTCTACATGTACGAACTGTTTGTGATAAGGTTTTTGCATCTCAGAGATTGTATATCAGCTCATGTTTTACATCAGTTGTAATCTACCATGCATCAGACATGGTTGCTTGTGATGTTTACATGTACATTTACAGCATTTAGCAGACGCCCTTATCCAGAGCGACTTACAATTGGTACAGTCTTACAATCCAAGCAATTGTGGGTTAAGGGTCTTGCTCAAGGACCCAACAGTGGCAGCTTGGCAGAGGTGGGATTTGAACCCTGGACCTTCTGATCCAGAGTCCAGTACCTTACCCACTAGGCTACCAATCTGTAAGATTATTCAACGAGCGAAATATTGTAAAGAAATGTTCAATCCACCGTAGGGCACACACACACACACACACACACACACACACACACACACACACACACACTCACAATGTGGGAAGAACTTATTCTTGCGAACTGTTAACCCATACATTTTCAAACATAGACGAAATGAAACAAAATTTGGAATACGCTTATCAGATGTTTTCTTCAGAGCCTACAGTAACGGACTTGTTAATGATTCACTAACAGTAGATAAATATCATATTTATGCTTCATGCAGAGGATAACTTTTCTCACTTAAAAGGTGGTTTAGTGAATTGTTAAGCACAGTTGGAGTAAATACATTTTCGTTGGTGTCATATTATTGTCAGGCCATTTGGTTACAGTAAGTAATGCAATACATTATGAGTCAAGTCAAGTGAAATGTATTCTATAGTACCTTTAATAGCATTGCCTTAAAGCAGCTTTACAAAATATGTAGGTCCACAGCCGAAAATGAGCAAGCCTGCGATGACAGTGGCAAGGAAAAACTCCCCTGAATGTGATGAGGAAGAAACTTTGGGAGGATCAAAACTCAAAAAGGAACCCTACTTGGGCAGCCTCGATTTTATATGTAAGAAATAAACTCAATTAAAAATAACATCTTCATTAAGTTATAGTCCTTGAATGTTTTTCATAAAAAAATGAAATTATGAATTTAAAAGTATGCACATTTGAAGTGCAAATTTTAGATTTACATTGTTAACATATTACTGTTTATTAATAACCTCGCCATTTTTTAGTGCTATACAGTTAAGTCATTCTTATAATTCTTTCCAGTCAGGAGTGAACTGCTTTTTCCTCCGCTGACAAAGTTCCTCACATCTCCTCTTCCTTTCGTCATGGAGATAAGTCAAAAGCAGTCTGCTGTCATGAACTGCTGGAGACTGGAAAGTTGGGATGATTCCCAGCATGGTTACACCTCTGCCTTTCCCAATACGATAAAGTTAGAAAACAAACTGTAGTATGTTAGATGTTGTAGTTCAGCACGTTCTGTAATTCTACCTCAGTGTTTCAAAAAATCCAGCATGCTCCTTCCCAATGAGTGTAGCCATGAGCTCATGAGGAGTTGTGGTGGGTCGTTTTGGTTTTCTCTTGCAGTTCACAGTACATTTCTGTGGGCACAAAATAATTCCTAAGCTTGCCATCACTTTAATCACTAAAAACATGAGTGATGGTTAAGTAATTAGACAGTTTAAATTTAACCTTAGTTTTACCCCTTCCTCGCTTTCTTCTTGGCAGTTATTGTGATAGGCAAATAAGAGTGAGTGATGGACCTGGGGTTGCACTGCGGGATAAGGTGTTTGGTTTTCACACCAGTGTCCTAAGCGCTTAATAAACCACATTAAATGGTGCAGTATTGGACTGGGGCAGATAATGTGTGGGAACAAGGGAGTGTTTATGTGTAGGGATCAAGGGGATATTTAATTTTTTGGATCATTTCCTACTCTCTCCAGCTTTCTCAGAGCCACTGGCCTCATCAGCCTCTGTTGTCCCTGCTGGTTGTGTGTCCAAGTTCTCTGTGCCAAGTTAGTGGGTTTTAATCCCTGGCCCCAAGATAAATCACTGGCCTCAGAACCAATGAAGCTTAAGACACTGTTTGAAGTTTTTTCAGGACTCAAGTCTATCTGCACAGTCAGTGCCGGTTGGACCTGAAAATTGTGGCTTGGGGTTGGCTTAAAGTGAGCTTCAGTGCAGACTACACAAGGTGATGAACATGTTATGTTATATCCTGGATTTTTCATTACCAGCCCCATAAACAGACATTTTCATAGTACTGAAATGGGGTTACTACGTACATACAATACTGTGCAAAAGTCTTAGGTCACCATTAGATTAGATATACCATTGTATTAGCAACGGTATAATGACCATATATAATTATTTCACAGTCTTTTTATTAGAATACAATTTGAAAAATAAAGGATATTGTATGCAGTATTAAAACACTAAAATCAAATTACATTCGAGCCACTTCTGGCAACTTCATCGGGAAGTTGACTCTCTACAATCTGAAGAAGTTTGATTCAGGGAGGTTACACTCAATACTGACTTTTGCCTGGAGAATATTTCCTGTATTTTCTATTTCCATGATTATATATGGTCATAATTCCCATTGCTAAAACAACAAATCTAATGGTGGCCTAATACTTTTGCACAGTGCTGTATGCGTAGTCCAAGTGCTTTGCACTGATAGCATAACACATCTGAGAATGTGCATTCAGTCACAGATGAGACAGTGCTGGAAATGGGACCAAAAGATTGTGATGAAAAGAAAGAAATGTACCAACAAGTCTCCAAGACTGAAATAAAATGTGGTCAAATGCTTTGTCCATTTGATTTCTTTTGCCATATGGCAGTGTGTCACTATCTCCTCACAGCTAGTGCATTTCTATGCAGATTCTAGGGATAAGTTTATGGGCCAATCAGACGTCTTCCCCTTTGTGAGGCTCTTGCCTGACTGACTAAACACAATGTGCCATACGCACTTATTTGGACAAAGTTTAGCCTTGTTGAACTTCTGCCATGCACCATGTGGATGCAGCTGAGCTTTTCCATTGAAATGAACAGGATGTGGTGAAGCGAATTCGCAAGTTGACACATACCGATCCGTGTTCATGCAGTAATAAAGTCTTCCCCCAGATATTCCAGGAATCAGTCTAAGGTTTGAACTTGAGTATTTCGTATTAAGTAATAAAATGCCCCAAGACTCAGTAAAGCTCCCTTCCAAAGTCACCCAGGAAACACCCAGCATCCCGTCAGCGCAATGCTAAGTCCTGGGCATGTGGTGGAATGCGTTTCGGACAAAACCTGGACGCAAGCCAGCTGGAAGAACTCAGAGTACCATGGCTGTCTTTTCTGTGTGAAATGACTACTTAAGGCCACTGTGAACAGCTGCCGGACAGCGTGGTGCCCCCTCCACTCCTGCTGTAAATCAGGAAGGAGGATGGCAGCCACTGCCGACTTGCTAAAAAGGCTTCTGAGAAGCTCCAAGGGTCAGATGCTGAGCGCAATTGCCATCCAGGATAGGTGTTGGTGCTCCACTGATCGTAGAGGTTGTTTCAAGCAGGGCAGTAATTATGCCTGGGAATTCACTGGCATCTATTAACATCTACATTTAAGTAACGGAATGTCGGGGGTCATCACCAGATTTGACTAATCTGACAAAAAATCACTAAACAAATAAACTGTGGAACGTCTCGTTCCCCCTCAGCGCTGGTTAAAAGGACTTTGAAGGGTGTTAAGAGTGGCATATGTTCGAGCGAACACGTCAGAAAGAGACATATTGAGAAAAACAACTGAATTACAACTTCAATTGATCTCGCATTTGGCTCTGAAAAAAAGGAGCAGAAAAAGGGGGCCAGGGGACCTGAGGCCTCCGCTAGTACTCTGGCCCTCCTCAGGCGATTGTTACCCAAGCCTGGTGTCAACCCTGCGCCATCAATCACGGCCTTTCAGAGGAGGGGAGACAGGCTGGGGACACGCCCACCAGGACAGAGGGGGTGCTGGTTCTCATGCCCTCCCCCCCACACACACACGCAACTCCGACAGCTGCTCCGGGCTCTGCCGACACCCGAGGGCCCCCGTACAGCAGAGACAGCTGCCAGCCCACAGCCTCCCACAACCTCTGCCTGCTCCCCTCCACCCACCGCTCTCAACCCCATTACAGCCCGCGATATGAATCTTTAATCCACTCTCGTGGCTTTTATCTTTTCAAGAAGAGCCTGGGCCTGATTGCCAAAGTAAATCAGTCATACTGTATGTATTTGCTTAAGCCTTACTCTTTTATGAGTGTTCCTGAATTTAGCCTCAGATAATCCTCATTTCCTTCATCCGCCGAAAATAAATCCCCAAACCTAGGCTTGTAGTAACGTCAGCTACAGCTACCGCTACAGCCAATCACGCACCACATCCACAATGCACCTTAATGCGCTCGTACTGTCATCTTATTCTATGCCTGTCACTTTGATATCACATGACTATGATTGATCTCGATCATGTATTGCTTTGAATTGCACTCAGTGTCATTTAATTTAGTTTAATTCAATGTGCAGATGTGTTGAAGGCCACATGGAGACAGAGTAGACTAAAGACAGAAAGGTTCACATGCACACTAATGATATTATTGTTATCTGATTAATTAAGTTACAAGATTATGGTCATGCCAACAGCACATTACAATACAAACACAAACGCCATAGACTCAATAACTTAAAGGAGAACAGCAGTGATGTGCAATTTGTGACCATAAAGAAACCAAAGGAATAGACCAGTGAACAAGTCTACTGAAAAAAAAGCAGATGCCCTTATACACCTGATACAATCTTAGCAATTCTGGGATAAGAGTCTTTAAGAGGTGGGATTTGAACCCTGCACTTCCTGGCCTATAGTCCAGTACCTTAACCACTACCATTTACATTTACATTTACAGCATTTAGCAGACACCCTTATCCAGAGCGACTTACAATTGCTACAGTCTTACAATCCAAGCAATTGTGGGTTAAGGGTCTTGCTCAAGGACCCAACAGTGGCAGCTTGGCAGAGGTGGGATTTGAACCCTGGACCTTCTGGTCCAGAGTTCAGTACTTTATCCACTGGGCTACCACAGTCCCGCATGACTACCAATACCAATTAGTGTATTGGTAAGCAAATCTGATTATTAACTTGCTGTAGATTGACAGCTTTGATTTGATCAGATTACTTACTTCCATATAAGCCAATTGTTTCACGTTTTAAACCCACCTGTCCTGGTCAGGATCCCAGAAGCTCTGACACCTATCCCCAGAGAACAGAGTATGCAGATGGGTACGCTGGATGGTACGCCAGTCCATAGCAAGACTGAGTTGTGGTCGCTGTTGCTGCGGTGTTGGATAGTCCCCTCAACTGACTATCCTCCCTCAGACAAAGAACACTCTACCTGCATGTTACATCCCGTGTCCCAACAGTGGTGAACTACAATTAGAGAACACTGCACCATCTAATCATGTAAATGGTCAAACGTTTTCAAGGAAATATACATTTTATGTGTGTATATTTCAGTATGTTCCAATTACTTGCTGCTTAAGTTCAACAGTGTACATTGCAGGGTAGTCTGTTTGGGATAAGAGTCTGTATATTATATCTAACAGATACATACGCCCTATAGAGATGGTGACCAGTTCACATGGGGTAAGTTCCTCTTTTACAGCAGCTACTCTGTGATTTTATTTCTGTCCAGATCGACAACGAAAGTGTTTTATTCCCTCCTCTTGTGAGAACATGACTTGTTCTTTTACTTGATTCTTGTTTTTCACTCAACTCAGTTGTGCTCTTATCATTTTTTGTA
>JAJAGP010004564.1:0-47260 GCA_025084515.1 Ancistrus triradiatus | reverse complement strand
TAGACTTAAAAATTTGGAGAGTGTCTGAGTCTCGAACTAAAGTGGGAAGTTTATTCCATAGTTGGGGAGCCATGTGTGAGAAAGCCTTTCCCCCTGCTGTGACTTTTTTAATTTTAGGAACTAAAAGAAGTCCTGCACCCTGCAAACAAAATAGACAAGCTGGATTGTGAGACTAAGAGTTCACTCAGATAATGTGGGGCCAGGCCATGTAGAGCTTTATATGTTATAAGAAGTATTTTGTAGTCAATGTGGAATTTAACTGGTAACCAGTGTAGTGATGACAGAACAGGAGTGATTTTCAAAAATTTTGTAGTTCGAGTTAGCACTCGAGCCACTGCATTCTGGACTAATTGAACTTTGTTTATAGATTTACTAGAGCATCCAGTAAGTAAAGCATTACAGTAATCCAACCTTGAGGTTATAAACGCGTGAACCAGTTTCTCCGCAACATTAAAAGAGAGGATATTTCTAAGTTTAGCAATATTATCTAATTGAAAGGAAGTAATTTGAGTAATGTTGCTAATATGCGTATCAAAGGAGAGATCTGAATCAAATATGACACCTAAGTATTTTATAGATGGACTGGGAAATACTGAACTGTTGTCTAGATTTCAGATAGATGTAGCCAACCTGTCTGTCACAGCCTTGGGTCCCACTAATAAAACCTCAGTTTTTTCTGAGTTAATTAAGAGAAAATTAAATGACATCCAATCTTTTATTTCCTTTACACAGTCCTAACTTTTGTTGATTGTAAGGCTGTCATTAGGTTTGGCTGATACGTACAGCTGTTTATAATCTACATAGCGGTGGAAACTAATGCCAATAAACTTGTTGATGACTTAGACGAGCTGATCAGTGCGGATAGTTCAGTATTAGTAATTGGGACAAAAATATTCTATCTGGATTTACAGCTAATTAAACAGATGTCTTCACTAGTGCTGCATCTGGAAGGTTGCTGAATAGTTTGGTGATGTGATGAGCATCGAGTTTTATGCCTAATGTTTTCTATCTTATCATTAAAGAAAGTCATTTCTGTTAAAATTAAGCAGAACGTGAGAATCACTTTCTGTAGGGTTTTTAAGTTAATCTGGAGACTGTATTAAAGAGAAATCTAGGATTATTTTTATTTTCCTCTATGATTGAGGAAAAATATGCAGCTTTAGCTTCAGTGATGGCATGCTTATACTCTGACATGCTATCCCTCCAAGCAACCTTAAATACGTCCAATTTACTATTTCGCCACTTGCTCTCTTGGTGCCGCTTTCTTTGCTTTAAGGTACGGGTGTGGTCATTATACCATGGTGCTAGCCTTTTTTCCATAATGTGTTTGACCCTAGCAGGAGCAATTGTATCCAGGGTTGAGCGAAACACACATTCTAATTGGTCATTTACACACTCAAGATGATTGGGCTCTACGCAGCTGGAGTAGCAGATGTAATAGTGCGTTTGGTGTGATAACGAGGCAGGAGGATTTTATTTATTATAGATGGCTCAAATACTAAAGGATGGAGATCTGAAATCAAATCACTTTGTGGGAAAACATCAAGGTTATATATATTAATACCAAATGTTAATATTAGATCTAAAGTATGATTACAGCGGTGGGTTGGTCCCATCACATTCTGAGTGATACTCATGGATTCTAAGATGGACTCAAAAGCAGTTTTCAGTGAATCCTGCTTATTGTCAAAGTGAATATTAAAATCACCTACAATTAAAGCCTTATCTGTTGAAAGTACTAAGCGGGGCAGAAAGTTAGCAAATTCCTGAAGAAATTCTGAATCGGGACCTAGAGGCCGGTAAATAGTGATAAGCTAAAAATAGTGTGGTTTTGACTTCCATAACGGTGGATCAGTCACATTAAGAATCAGTATTTCAAATGAATTAGCCTTGTAATGGGATTTAGTGGTAACACCTAGCTTTTTGTCAAAAATTGTGGCTACGCCTCCCCCCGACCATTAGGACGAGAGCAATGAGCATGACTGTATCCAGGAGGTGAGGCTAAATATTCTTTTGGTCTAATCCAAGTTTCAGTAAGACAGAGAGCGTGTAAGCTTTTATCAGTGATCATTTCATTTACAATCACTGCTTTGTTTGTAAGTGATCTAATGTTAAGTAATCCTAGCTTTATTCTAAGGTTAGCTATCTGTGTTTATACTAAACAGACTTTTTAAGTGAGCTTATGTTTAAACCAGATGCGGGTAACAGACACAGTTTCAATAACATGACTTCTGGGTGATGGTGCATAGCTACCAGCAGACAGTAGGTTAAGCCTGACTGTCAGCTGCCTGATCTGCCTAAGACTATGGGCAATGTTGCAGGAGATGAGAGCAGCATCCTCCCGAATGGGATGGACACCGTCCCATCATAAAAGGCCGGGCTTATCCTCAAAGGTTGTCCAATTATCTATCAAGCCCATGTTGTTCTCAGAGCACCACTTGGACAGCCAGCAGTTCAGCGACCATAACCTGCTGTAGGCTTGGTCACCTCGCCGCATTGGGATGGGAACAGAGCACAACACTGCGTACAGACATCGCCTCCGCAATTGTAACCACCTTTACAAAATTAGCCTTAGTCACCTTTGACTGGCAAAGGCGTATATCATTAGCCCCTACATGAACGACTATCTTAGAGAAAAATTGCATGGCTAAAAATTGAAATTCAAGGAGTCTAAATTTAGGAAGCCACTTGATGTATAAATATAGTGAGTAGCTTTTGCTGGTATTTGTAGTTTGGGGTGACGAATGCCTGGTCCAAATTCTAGGTAATTTTCAGAGACTATTTTTAGAAACCAGGCAGTGGTGCAGCAGATAGTGTTAGTGCCTCATAACTCCAGGCAAGTGCAGGAAATTGGTCTTTTAATTCACTTTTGTGTCCCTTTATTATTCAGTGCCTGACATAATTTTGACGTGATTAAAGCTGCGGTTACTTTGCATTTTAGAATTATGAAATATTTCTCTGGAACCGAGATAAAAGTGATTTTGGGCAATCCTGATCCGAAGTGTTTCTGTAGGGAAAATAGTTCTTCAATGATTACTGATAAAATAATGAAAAGTATGTACATAAATAATTCATATAGCAATGCCCACTGCATTGTAGTCTTTTAAGCTACAGTAAAAATGAATCAAAGGACAATAATATGGATACCGTCAATGTTTTCCAGTGTGGAACTGTGGTGGCACAGTGGTTAATTTACCAGAAGGTCCAGGGTTCAAATTTCACTTCTGCTAAACAGCCACTGTTGGGTCCTTGAGCAAAGCCCTTACCCCATAATTACTTGGATTGTAAGATTGTCTAAATGACTAAATATTGTGCTCTTGTACTATGTTGGCTCTTGTATTGTATTGAATGAATGTAATTGTAAAGCAAACATGTGAAGCCAAGTCAAAATCCCACCTCTCCTAATTAGCCACTCTTGAGTCTTTGAGCAAGGCCCTTAACCCACAATTACTTGGATGGTAAGACTGTTGCAGTTAGAACTCTAAATGACTAAAACCCACTGAATAAGCTTTAACAAAACTGCTGTTCTATTTGGGTAACAAATTTGTTTATCCCTCCAGATGATACCAATTACCACTGAAATATACATTTCATATGGCCATTTCAGGTAGGAATAGCTGGTAAAACTGTTATATTCTTGGGTTTTCTGGGTATTTGATTCACTATGACTGCTTTGTGCCATCTGAGTTTTTACTTCCTTAGAACTGTGCTTGAGGCAGAGGATTGGAATTGCTCATTTAAAGCCTGTTCATCTCATCAGCAACAAATTTTCTCAAACATTTTCTGTAAACTGCCAGTTGCAGCACACAATTACATACAACTGTTCAACCGACAAGCAAAACGCTTTATTTCCCTTTTCTTTCAAAACCTTGAATGATGGAATACAAAGCAATTTGTACACAAAACTGCATTCTACAAGTTTCACCCCACAGTGAAAAATAAGGAATGGCACCATGAGGGTACTGTATGAACCTTGGGTGGAGTGATATCAACTGTACTGAATTCTGGTTTAAATTTGACTTGTCACACATTATTCCAGATCACGTCTATTTTCTTAGACATTGCTTAAAGATATTTGGTCATACAACAAAATCATGTTTCTGAATGTCTACCTCAATGTCAGCAGTTATTGTTAGCTTTGGGGATTCTGGGTAAAGCTACAGCACTTCACTACTACATACTAGATTGCTTTGAGTTTTATTTACTTACACAATGAGTATGTTTACATGCACTTAATAATCCAATCATACTTGGATTTCTGCCATTATCTGGTTATTGTAGTGGTTATGTAAACAGCATACTATAATCTATAAATCAGATTAAGAAATCCGATAAGTAGAGCTGGATTGTAGCTCAGTAATCCAATTCCATACTCTGAGTTCAATCGGTCTGCTCAGTCTTTGCATGTGCACAGAGCTGCTGAAGCAGACAGCGGAATCAAACTCGGTTGCCAGGGTATTCTAAGCTACTTCTTCTTTTGGGCTTTTTCCATAGACATAGTTGCTCATTTTTCTTGTGTGATCTGAGAACCCTGGAATTAAATGCAGCACCCATGAAATGGCTACCAAACACTTTTGGTAAAATTCTTGGTGAAATCTTGAGGAGAATACGAAATTCATTATTTTCAGTTTATTTCAGAAATTCATTATTATAAGTTTAAAATTTACGTCACATCCTTCTATAAGATTATTACCTGGTTATTCACATAAACACAGAGATTTCCCATTATTTTATTATCCAATTTATCGGATGAGTAATAAACTGTGATTTTCAGATTATTAAGTTTATTAAGTGCATGTAAACATATTCACTGATATCTGATATAAACACTCTAAAGAAATGAGTTTAATTTCTTTGAAATCGTGTTTTATGATTATTTTGATTTGATTTGAGGTTTTAACACCATGTTTACACAAAGGTTGCATTTATGGCAGGATGGGTTAATAGATTATTCACAGTACATCAGGGGTTATCTTATTTAGGGCTTTTCCTTTGGTGCTGGGCTTTAGATGTGTGGCTTCAGTCCCAAATTTCTGTCTCACGAAGAGGGGGGATCTTCTCCCCTTATAAAGTGCAGGTGTGTTAGCCAAATGTGGCCGATAAAGCATCTGGATTATATGACTTGGTCCTCGCACTTTCCTAATTGTGTTTTTGGTTGGGTGGTAATATTGGGACATATTTCATAAAGTTTATTTCTCTTCTCTGTATCTCATACCATTGGCCATATACTCTTGATGTAGCAGGTTATCTGAGATATTGCGTCCATTGGTAACTCAGTGTCCCACATTGCAACATTGTTCCTTAGAATTTAAATATGTTTAGTTCAAGGAACTGAAACAATGACATAACTGAGTCAGACTTCATGTTGAAATGGCAATGAGGAAAATGTATTTAAGGGAATTTATTTAAGGATTGATCATTACAAAACATATAAATTATTCAAAATTAGTTAAGTGAAATCTCTTCCTTTGAATAACTGTGATATTGTAAATGTGATATTTTAGATATGCAGAAGCCATGCAATGATAATATGCTCACTGCTAGTTATAAACTATTTAGCAACATTACCCTCATAGCTACATGCTTTTGGAAGAGCTTGCCTTTGTAGTCTTTCACAATTGCACTGATATACATGTTGGGATTTCTCTTCCAACTCTTCAGCTCAATATGAAGAAAATAAACGTTATTACAACAGAAAATAATATATTCACTGTTTCTGGGAAAACTGTAGAAAGTTGGAATGTTGGATTTTGCTTACTTCAATCAATCATTAGCAACGAAGAGTCTAGCAGTCAATAGATATGAATGAACTTAAAGATTTAGATTTGTATTGATATGTCTAATTACAAAGAGATCTGAACACTCCAGTTGGATTTTTCTGTGATTATTTATGAAAGTGTCATAGGTCAATAGGGTAACTGAAAATATTGACGCCGTTTGATCATTTGTACTGCAATAGGCTTGATAGAATCTTGGGTGGCACAGAAAACAAACAAATGGATCCTTGATCAAATCAAACCTCACCTTTCACTCACTCAGGTACCAAACTGAAGGTCTCTTATTTTAGAACTGGGAACTATTGAAGGAAAAAGTAATGCCAACAATAACATTAATGGATACAATCCAGTGAAACATGAACAAGACCTTGTAGCCTGAAGTTATGAAAACTATCCATGTGATCACCAGAAATAGCAGTTAACTTGAAACTGTGATACTGAGAACCACAGAGGTGTCAGTACAACATATATACTGCTACTGTTTATGGAGATACCTTGTCTGTATGCTTCAAATTATGAAGCTGTCAACATTAAGTGTAGCTGCAATTATACAGTGGTGCTTGAAAGTATGTGAACCCTTAGAATTTTCTATATTTATGCATAAATCTGAACTAAGACATCATCAGATAGTCACACAAGTCCTAAAAGTAGATAGAGAACCCAGTTAAACAACTGAGACAAAAATATTATACTCGGTCATTTATTTATTGAGGAAAATTATCCAATATTACATATTAGTGAATGGCAAAAGTATGTGAACCTCTAAGATTAGCAGTTAATTTGAAGGTGAAATTAGAGTCAGGTGTTTTCAATGAATGGGGTAACAATCAGGTGTGAGTGGGCACCCTGTTTTATTTAAAGAACAGGAATCTATCAAAGTCTGCTCTTCAAAAGACATGTTTGTGGAAGTGTATCATGGCACGAACAAAGGAGATTTCTGAGGACCTCAGACAAAGAGTTGTTGATGCTCATCAGGCTGGAAAAGTTTACAAAACCATCTCTAAAGAGTTTGGACTCCACCAATCCACAGTCAGACAGATTGTGTGCTAATGGAGGAAATTCAAGACCATTGTTACCCTCCCTAGGAGTGGTCGACCAACAAAGATCACTCCAAGAGCAAGGCATGTTCTAAGCAACTGAGGGCTTCTCTCATATTGGCTAATGTTCATGAGTCCAACATCAGAAGAACACTGAACAGCAATGGTTTGCATTTCAGGGTTGCAAAAAGAAAGCCACTGCTCTCCATAAAGAACATTGCTGCTTGTCTGCAGTTTGCTAAAGATCACATGGACAAGCCAGAAGGCTATTGGAAGAATGTTTTGTGGACGGATGAAACCAAAATAGAACTTTTTGGTTTAAAAGAAAAGCGTTATATTTGGAGAAAGGAATAAGAATCTTATCCCATCTGTGAAACATGGTGGTGGTAGTATCATGGTTTAGGCCTGTTTTGCTGCATCTAGGGCAGGATGGCTTGCCATCATTGATGGACCAATGAATTCTGAATTATATCAGAGAATTCTAAAGGAAAATATCAGGACATCTGTCCATGAAATGAATCTCAAGAGAAGGTGGGTCATGCAGCAAGACAACGACCCTAAGTACATAAGTCGTTCTACCAAAGAACGGTTAAAGAAGAATAAAGTTAATGTTTTGGAATGGCCAAGTCAAAGTCTTTTGAAATGCTGTGGAAGGACCTGAAGCAAGCAGTTGTGAGGAGTTGTGAGGAAACCCACCAACATCCCAGAGTTGAAGCTGTTCTGTACAGAGGAATGGGCTAAAATTCCTCCAAGCCGGTGTGCAGGACTGATCAACAGTTACAGGAAACGTTTAGTTGCAGTTATTGCTGCACAGGGGGGTCACACCAGATACTGAAATAAAAGATTCACATACTTTTGCCACTCACTAATATATAATATTTGATCATTTTCCTCAATAAATAAATGACCAAGTATAATATTTTTGTCTCATTTGTTTAACTGGGTTCTCTTTATCTACTTTTAGGACTTGTGTGAAAATCTGATGATGTTTTAGGTCATATTTATGCATAAATATAGAAAATTCTAAAGGGATTACAAACTTTCAAGCACCACTTTAGATCTTTAATTAGAAAGGATGTCCAGATACTTTTGGTGACAGTGTATCTACCTACAACAACTCAGTAAGAACTCAAGTAGTCCAAAACCTTAACCACTAAGTCACCACTGACCATTCATATAACATTTGTTACATTTTAAAAGTAGTACTGCTATATTCTATAGGCTATTATGATTGGCTGTATTCAGTCTGTGCCAGCCATAGGATATTTAGCTTCTTTATGTCTGCAATGCAGAACTAAAGTAAAGTTGGGCTCCATATATAGTCAGCTGATTTGTGGGAAATTAAAAATATACTCAGCGTCTATATGTTTAGACAGCATATAATGTATACCTCTAGTAGATATATAGCACAACATTTCTGTGTGGTTCTGAAACATATTCCTAAAACTAAAACAGCTATATACTTCAGTATGATCCACAGATCCCGCATCTATGGATTCAATCAACCACAGATAGAAAAAATAATACTCCCAGAAAGTTCCAGAGACCACAAAGTGAATTTTTTTTGTGTCACAGTATGTTGAATCCTCACAAATAAAGTGATGTGTACACTGCTGTAGAGCCATTTCACAGACCCTCGGTCACTCACCAGCACTCGTAGATTGAACAGTGTTCTCTTCACATGCGCAAACAATTAATCCATATACAATATAAGAACTATTTACATGGAATTTACATTATATTAGGTATTATATGTAATCTTGAGATAATTTAAATAATATAGGAGAATGTGCATAGGTTATATGCAAAGACATTTTATTTAAGGGATTTGGGCGCTGTGTAGTTTGATATCGGTGGGAAGTCCTGCAATCAAGCCCCTGCAGATACAGAGGGCCAACTGTATAGACTGTCAATTGTTGGGGATTATTGGGATGGGTGGGTCAATCATTAAAGATCTGGACTACTAATTGGAAGGTTGTGAGTTCAAATCCCAGTTATTCTGAGTTACCACTGTTGGGTCCTTAAGAAATGTACCTTTCTGCCACCCTAGCACTCACTCATAGAGCAGACCTGCACGAAATGTAGGAGATATGGTGTTCTATATCACTGAAACATAATACTGAGTGTTTGTTAACCATACTGTTTGGGATTAAATCCATACTCAGTTTAAATGACTGCTACTTCTCAAATTCATCGAGCAAGAGAGACCGTTTGTTTACTAGAGATGTGCAGTTCAGTCCTGATTTTCTTCTACAGTTATGATTAAAAGAGTGGTTTGGTAGAGCCAATACACAGTTATTCATTGACTGCAAAAGTCATGATACTGTATGTTTGGTGTGATTTTTGCTAGCCCTCTAGCTAGGCTAATGCCTAGCCACTGGAACAACCAAGCTATTGTGGCTAACAAATAATGGACATTTAGCTTACCCAAAATCTTTTCTCTAAATGTTTGCAAACACACTTCAGTGGCCTCACTTACCCTGTAGGTTGTAATTAATGAACCATTAGTTTGTCCCAGGATATTATCTTGTAGTTGGTTATTAATTAGTAGACATAATAGCTTGAAAAGAAAGCTTGAAGCAAGTATATAATAAACTGGGACTGTGTATAAGGGAAAGCTCTTTGGGTGAAACAAGACTTGTTAGCATTATTCCTCTAACGTCCGTACAAAATACCAGAAGCAACTATGTTCTAACAGAACTTATGTTCGTTACCCATTTACAGACATTTAATCATTGATTACCATCAACTAAGTCTAAAAGAATGCAATACATATGCAATACATATTAGGACTAAATGTTGTACGAGACGCTAACAAACACTCAAATCATGGACTGTTCAAAACAGTTTTAGTTATCTTATGTAATTCAGACTGGTCAAGTGGATTTGTAGGTTCAATAAGATACACCGATGCTTGAAAGTTTGTGAACCCTTTAGAATTTTCTATATTTCTGCATAAATCTGACCTAAAACATCATCAGATTTTCACACAAGTCCTAAATGTAGATAAAGAGAACCTAGTTAAACAAATGAGACAAAAACATTATACTTGGTCATTTATTTATTGAGGAAAATGATCCAATATTACATATT
Organism: Ancistrus triradiatus; assembly: GCA_025084515.1. NCBI lineage: Eukaryota > Metazoa > Chordata > Actinopteri > Siluriformes > Loricariidae > Ancistrus > Ancistrus triradiatus. Next base: position 37,353 of record JAJAGP010004564.1, on the reverse strand, counting down.
AGTGAGTGGCAAAAGTATGTGAACCTTTGCTTTCAGTGTCTGGTGTGAGCCCCCAGTGCCACAATAACATCAACTAAATGTTTCCTGTAACTGTTGATCAGTCCTGCACACCGGCTTGGAGGAATTTTAGCCCATTCCTCCATACAGAACAGCTTCAACTCTGGGATGTTGATAGGTTTCCTCACATTAACTGCTCACTTCAGGTCCTTCCACAACATTGCGATTAGATTAAGGTCAGGACTTTGACTTGGCCATTCCAAAACATTAACTTTATTTTTCTTTAACCATTCTTTGGTAGAACGACTTATGTGCTTAGGGTCATTGTATTCAGTTTATGGACAGATGTCCTGACATTTTACTTTAGAATTCTCTAAAATAATTCAGAATTCATTGCTACATCAATGATTTCAAGCCGTCCTGGCCCAGATGCAGCAAGACAGGACCAAACCATGATACTACCTCCACCATGTTTCACAGATGGGATAAGGTTCTTATGCTGGAATGCAGTGTTTTCCTTTCTACAAACATAAAGCTTTTCTTTAAACCAAAAAGTTCCATCCACCTGTGGATCTACTCCCGTTTGCGGTTCTGTCTGCATTTTATTACTTGTCCGTTTCGCGTTCCGTCCGTGTTGGACTTCCTGCCTGTTTTGTCGTTCATAAACACACTTATTTTGTGGCTCTGCTTATCGCACCGATTTTGCTGGTCCACTCGTTTTTGTTTTCATACCTGTTTAGCATTCTTTTCTGGTTTTGGGTTGGGGTTTTTGTATTTCCTTTTGTTAGCTGTGTTTTCCTTGGTTGTGTTATCTGTTTCTTTAATTAAACCTTTGTTTTATATTGGAAACTGCACTCGTCTCTCCCATTCCTGCCACTCCTGCGTTACAGAATAATTTGTCCACCATGGAGACAGCGGGTTCCAGACCCACCCCAGTCCGGCCAGACAAATACAAGGGCGAGCCTGACCTATATCAGCTACTAGTAGAACAGTGTGAAAAAAATTTTTATTACTTCCCTGCCTGCTCTAATATTGACCGATTAGCATTCATGATTTCGCGCCTTTCGGGCTGGGTCTTGCATTGGGCCTCCAACGTGTGGCCCATGGTCCAAACCTGGACCGGAGAGCAATTTTTAAAGGCAGTCAGGGTTGAGTTGGGTTCGCTCCCTGTCAAAGTCCAGAAGACGTCACATCAGCGTTCCTTTTCAAAGAATCCGGTCCAGTGCCTGCCCTGATTCCGTCCGCTTCAGAGACTACCAAGTCTGACCCTGAAACTGTCGGAGGGCCTGTCTTCTCCTCGGGTCTGTCCTACAAACTCTTTAGAGATGGTTTTGTAATCTTTTCCAGCCTGATGAGCATCAACAGCCCTTTGTCTGAGGTCCTTAGAAATCTCCTTTGTTCGTCCCATGATACACTTCCACAAACGTATTGTGAAGAGCAGACTTTGATAGATCCCTGTTCTTTAAATAAAACAGGGTGCCCACTCACACCTGATTGTCATCCCATTGACTGAAAACACCTGACTCTAATTTCACCTTCAAATCTTCAAATTTCTGTAAAAACTTACTTGCTCAAATATGGCTCCAGGAACCTTCATAGAGAGTCAAAGAACCTGAACCGTTTGGGTTCATGACATTTGTAGTTTGAGGTTCACACCAATTGTGGTATGAACTGGTATGAAACTTTGGTTTCATCTGTTTATTTGTTTAATAAATAGGTTTATATTAATGCTGAACATGTATTTAAGTAATTGGTGATTAATTGCATGGCATCTATATCATAATTACTGTATTGCATTTAATTTAATTGTTAAAGTAACAAAGTTTAAAAAATGGTATTATCCAGCAGCTGTTAGCTATTTAAGGTTTCAATCAAAGCCATTTTGGGTTTGGTTGGTGAAGTGTGTGCACGCCTCAGTGCTGGTGCTGAATGTGTGTTCAACCACTTGTTTGATGTCTTGCTAGTTTGTTGTCATTTTTTGCTTTAATTTGGAGTTTTTGTATTTTTGTCCATGATGCTACTTCTGTTTTTGGGGGCACTTTGCTTTTTACTCTGGACTACATAAAAGAAATTCCATCGCAGCATTACACTATAAATTAGCTGTGCTGAAGTCAGCTAGCTTCCAGCATCCTTTTCCAACAACTGCACACACAAATTTGTCTTTGCTGATCTATACCCTTTGGGGTAAGTTGAAATTGTGTACATTTTATTTTAGCATCTCTTAAGAGCTTTCTTTACCCTTCTCTTTCTCTCATTTATGATAGACCCTCAACATTATTTTATCTGCTGAACCCATGCACCTTTCTTTCCACGTACCATCCTTCTTGCTTGCTGCCTTGCTATTTTCTCCCTGTCCTTTGTTCACCCTGTCCTTTGCCCTTTTCAACATGACTGTCATACTCCTCTGTTAATCCAAGATTGCAGGTTATTAACACATATAATGTATGTGTGTGTGTGTGTGTGTGTGTGTGTGTGTGTGTGTGTATGGTGTATATGTGTATATGTGTATATATATATATATATTATATATATATATATTATATATATATATATATATATTTATACATATATATATATTATATATATATGTACCACAGTGGGGCAAAAAGTATTTAGTCAGTCACTGATTGTGCAAGTTCTCCTACTTGGAAAGATGAGAGAGGTCTGTAATTCCATCATAAGTTACACTTCAACTATGAGAGACAAAATGATAAAAAAAAAATCCAGGAAATCACATTGTAGAATTTTTAAAGAATTTAATTGTAACTCATGGTGGAAAAAATTTTGGTCACCCACAAAACAAGCAAGATTTCTGGCTCTCACAGACCTGTAACTTCTTCCTTAAGAGCTCTTCTGTCCTCCACTCGTTACCTTTATTAATGGCTCCTGTTTGACCTTGTTATCTGTAGAAAAAAAGACAGCTGTCCACAGTCCAAACAGTCAGACTCCAAACTCAACCATGGCCAAGACCAAAGAGCTGTCGAAGGACACCAGGAAGAAAAGTGTACACCTGCACCAGGCCTGGGTAGAGTGAATCTACAATAGGCAAGCAGGTTGGTGTCAATAAATCCAAACTGTGGGAGCAATTGTAAGACATACAAGACCATTAATAATCTCCCTTGATCTGAGGCTCCACGGAAGATCTCAATCCTGTGGGGTCAAAATGATCAGAGAATGAGAACGGTGAGCAAAAAATCCCAGAACTACACGGAGGACCTGACGAATGACCTGCAGAGAGCTGGGACCAATGTAACCAGGCTACCATCAGTAACACACTATGCCAAGAGAGACTCAAATCCTGAAGTGCTCCAGGCGTGTCCCCCTGCTTAAGCCAGTATATGTCCAGGCTCGTCTGAAGTTTGCCAGAGAGCATATGGATGATCCAGAAGTGGATTGGGAGAGAATATCATGTAGTCAGATTAAACCGAAATAGAACTTTTTTTGGTAAAAACTGAACTGGAGAAAAAGGGTGCTGAGTCACATCCCAAGAAACACCATACTTACTGTGAAAGCATTGGGTGGAAACATCATGCTTTGGGGCTTGTTTTTCTGCAGAGGGGACAGGACGACTGATCCGTGTTAAGGGAAGAATGAATGGGGCCATGTATCGTGAGATTTTAAGCCAAAACCTCCTTCCATCAGTGAGAGCATTGAAGAACATGGCTGGGTCTTCCAGCATGACAATGATCCCAAACACACCACTCGGGTAACAAAGGAGTGGCTCTGCTAAAAGCATTTCAAGGTCCTGGAGTGGCCTAGCCAGTCTCCAGACCTCAACCCCATAGAAAATTTGTGGAGGGAGTTGAAAGTCCATGTTGCCCCAAAACATCATTGCTCTAGAGGAGATCTGCATGGAGGAATGGGCCAAAATACCAGCTACAGTTTGTGCAAACTTAAAGGAAATGTTTGACCTCTGTCATTTGCCAACAAAGGTTTTGTTACAAAGTACTGAGTTGAACTTTTGTTATTGACCAAATACTTATTTTCCACCATGATTAACAATAAAATTCTTAAAAAATTCTACAATGTGATTTCCTGGATTTTTTTTTCTCATTTTGTCTCTCATACTTGAAGTGTACCTATGATGAAAATTGCAGACCTTTCTCATCTTTGTGAGTAGGAGAACTTGCACAATCAGTGGCTGACTAAATACTTTTTTGCCCCACTGTATATATCCGAAATACTTAAGTGTGACAAACATGCAAAAAAATAGGAAATCAGGAAAGGGGCAAACACTTTTCCACACCACTGTATATACACCTTGTATATACACCTTGCCCCCTTCCTGATTTCCTATTTTTTTGCAAGTTTGTCACACTTAAGTATTTCGGAACATCAAACCAATTTAAATAGTAGTCAAAGACAACACAAGTAAACACAAATCGTTTTTAAATGAAGATCTTTATTATTAAGGGAGAGAAGTACACCAAAAGATACACATCATGCCGAGATCCAAAGAAATTCAGGAACAATTGAGAAAGAAAGTTATTGAGTTCTATCAGTCTGGAAAGGGTTATAAAGCCATTTATAAGACTTTGGAACTCCAGCAAACCACAGTGAGAGCCATTATCCACAAATGGCGAAGACATTGATCAGTGGTGAACCTTCATAGGAGTGGCCGGCCGACCAAAATTACCTCAAGAGCACAGCGACGACTCATCCAAGAGGTCACAAAAGACCCCACAACATCATCCAAAGAACTGCAGGCCTCACTTGCCTCAGTTAAGGTCAGTGTTCATGCTTCTATCATAATAAAGAGACTGGGAAAATATGGCCTGCATGGCAGAGTTCCTAGACGAAAACCACTGCTGAGCAAAAACAACATTAAAGCTCATCTCAACTTTTCCAGAACACATCTTGATGATCCCCAAGACTTTTGGGAAAACATTCTTTGGACTGACGAGACAAAAGTTGAACTCTTTGGAAGGTGTGTGTCCCATTACACCTGGCATAAAAGTAACACAGATTTCAGAAAAAGAACATTATACCCACAGTAAAATATGGTGGTGGTAGTGTGATGGGGCTTTTTTTGCTGCTTTAGGACAACTTGCTGTGATACATGGAACTATGAATTCTGCTGTGTACCAAAAAATCCTGAAGTAGAATGTCCGGCCATCCGTTCGTGAGCTCAAGCTGAAACGAACTTGGGTTCTGCAGCAGGACAATGATCCAAAACACACCAGCAAGTCCACCTCTGAATGGCTGAAGAAAAACAAAATGAAGACTTTGGAGTGGCCTTGTCAAAGTCCTGACCTGAATCCTATTGAGATGCTGTGGCATGACCTTAAAAAGGCCGTTCATGCTTGAAAATCCTCCAATGTGGCTGAATTACAACAATTCTGCAAAGACGAGTGGCCAAAATTCCTCCACAACGCTGTAAAAGACTCATTGCAAGTTATCACAAACGCTTGGTTGTTGCAGTTGTTGCTGCTAAGGGTGGCCCAACCAGTTATTAGGTTTAGGGGCAATCACTTTTTCACAAAAGGGCCATGCAGGTTTGGATTTTTTTCTTCCTTAATAATAAACACCATTTAAAAACTGCATTTTGAGTTTACTTGTGTTGTCTTTGACTAATATTTACACTGGTTTTATGTTCCGAAACGCTTAAGTGTGACAAACATGCAAAAAAATAGGAAATTAGGAAGGTGGCAAATACTTTTTCACTCCGCTGTACATACATACACACGCACACAGTCACCCTGATCGGTCCTAACCGCGGTACTATTCTCGGCTGAGTCCTTTAATAATTCTGAAACACACATCATCTGTCTGATTGCCTCTACTTTGCTTATAAGATCAAACCTGACATGGATTCCATTTCCCATAATGGCATAACTACATGATGACATACATATTCAATGTACTTATGAGTTCCAGTGTGACACTCCAAACGTGAAGTGTTGTGAAAGAGTCCATTTAGACATTACTTTCCTTAGTGCAGATTCTGCTTCTGACTGTGTGTGCTTGGCTCATATTCTATAATTGCTGTACTGTAAGAGCCCTGTTCTCACTCATAAACAGTTGTCTGATTATGCACACTTGGCAGCTCTCGCTTCAAATGGCTCTTTGACTAAATGCTGCTATTTCTGCTTTGGGATATGAAGATGTATTCAGCTACACAAAAATCCATACATAACATCATTTGTAAGAAACGGAGATGAGGGAGGCTGGAATCTTCAGTATTTAGTCATTCTTTTGTTTATAAGAATGACTTAAAGTCTAAACAAACTTATTTGAAACATTATTTAATTCTAATGAGTCAGTAAATGCGTAAGTTCTGAATGAGCCAATGAATGTGCAAGCGAAAAAAAAACTGTCCTTGATTAATACGCTTATTTGAGATCTGGGTGGTTTAATGAATATTAAACATTAGGTTAGTCATTTTCTGCACTGAATAAGAATTTTGAATTGGGTGTGACGAGCTAAACTGAGCCCAACTTTGCGTTTCCTCCATGAAATTACACATTTAACTAAGCATACAGCGTGTATTACAAACAAATAGGCGAAAGTAAAAAGAAGCGAAACTATCCATACATTTTGCTAAGCCAACTACATTTTATGTAAATCTTATGGTTTTTTGTTTGTTTGTTTGTTTTGTTTTTTTCTTGTTTTAACCCTGCTTATCCGGGTTTTATCTGGGGCTGGGGTTAGGGGTAGGCCTATCCAGCCTATCCTGGAATTCTGTCAATAGGATTCCTCTGCCATGCTGAATTTCCCAAACTCAGACATTGCAGTCATTTAACAGTTGTTTTTAACTTTATTTTTTTAAACCTTCAGTGAGGGGTTGCTGAACGAATTCCACTAGATTACCTAAGAGTTCACATATGTAACCAAATGATCTACAACCAGGGGGCTATTCTTTAGACTAGCAGAGTATCTGTAAGACTCTCCTTTCTCCTGTGAACAAGACTTCTAAGGTGTAAATAAAGTAATTCCCACTATAATAAATTGAACTCACCAACCAAAATACATAAGGCTGATTTATATGAAGCACAAGAAGCCCACATTTTATTCACATTAATCCATTCAATGTCATGGATGATGTGACAAACATCTCTGCATGTATTAACAATGATATACAGTGGAACAAAATGTATTTAGTCAGCCACTTATTATGCAAGTTCTCCTACTTAGAAAGATGAGAGAGGTCTGTAATTGGAAAAAATACCAGCTACAGTGTGTGCAAACCTGATGAAGACTTACAGGAAACGTTTGACCTCTGTCATTGCCAACAAAGGTTATGTTACAAAGTATTGTGTTGATTTTTTGTCATTGACCAAATACTTAATTTCCACCATGATGTACAATTAAATTCTTTAAAAATCCTACAATGTGATTTCCTGGATTTTTTTCTCATTTTGTCTCTCATAGTTGAAGTGTAGCTATGATGAAAATTACAGACCTCTCTCATCTTTATAAGTAGGAGAACTTGCACAATCAGTGGCTGACCAAATACTTTTTTGCCCCACTGTATGATGTATTTATTCACACATGCACGCACGCACACGCACACATCACCTATATAAAATTCACAGGGGATGTGGCCATCTTCAATGCCACCATCCTGAATTTAATTTCAAACCGGGAGGTAGCATAGTTTTCACAGTCAAATAGTAATTTTTATGTGAAACCATAAAAATTGACCATAAGGCCTACAGTGTGTTTGATATGCTGTCCACCATGTTTGAGTGTGAAAGCTATATTTTTCTTCCATTACTGATGAACTGTTAACAAAACTTCTCACTGAATGCTAGCACACGCTTCAACAATTTAGTCTTTATGAAGTGTGTTCTCTATCTGCACAGGGTAAACAAGTGCCTTGACATGACCCTATAGATAAAAATCCAAACAGGTTAAATTAGGAGGCCATGGTTGTCACTCAATTGGACCCCCTACGACCGAGCCACCTTTGGGGAAACTGCACATTAAGATGTCTCTGACAAAGCATCTGTAATGAGCTTGGGGTGCTCTTGTCGGAAGAAAACATGTCGGAAGAAATCAGGAAATATTCCATCTTCTGACAATGAAGGATCGCGTCTTAATCAATCACACTTTCATAGCGGTCTGCTCTTAATGTTCCAGGTCTCAAGTTGGGTACCCCCCATGCACCACACCATATTTGGATAGACAAATTTATGAGTACACAAGCTTCAGTGATTTGAAGCATAGCTAACCCCACATTCCGGTGACAGACACTCTTTGGCCAGAATAGTGGTTGCTGTTGCAATATCTGTAGCAGTTTTTGTTTATCCAGCTTTCAGTTTATTGGCAACAGAACCTATTTCTCTGAATTTACCAATAAGTTTGGCAACACAGCATCCTTCACATACGAATAAACTTACATTACCATTGTTTTTCTGGTGAAATTCTCTACCACTTTGTGTCACACAGCTATTTTAACATTTGGGAAAAACTGTATTTGAATCCAAGCTGACATCATTCAAGATGGCCACCATGTTGGTGACATGGCCTAACAGGTTTTGCCCTTCCCCCGCAGCTTATGTCTAAAATTGGATCACCCTCTGACAAACTGTTTATTTTATATGGGTGTTTGCTTACTTGAAACACCTTCTTTGAGACACCCTGTATATATTGTAATGAAATAAATTAGGTAAACCTTGCTACTACTGGGTTGAACCCACTTTTGCCTTCAGAACTGCCTTTTCTTTCATGACATAGATTTAGCAAGGTGCTTGAAACATTCCTCACAGATTTTGGTCCATATATACATGGTAGCATCACACAGCTGCTGCACATCCACGATGGAAATCTCCTGTTCCACCTCATCCCAAAGGTGTGTTATGAGATTGAGATTTGGTGACTGTGGAGGCCATTTCAAGTATGTACCTTGTGTCACTGAAAAATATAAAAAAATTTTAAGACTGTAATCTCACGTTCAGCCTTTCAGTCAATACAAACTTGTTACAGTCTAGTGGTCCACCATCTTATTGCCTCAGTTTACACTGCCATAGGATCAATTCAGGTAGCACAAGGTCAAGGGACATGTATATAACAAATCTGTAAGCACCTTTTTCTTTTCTACACACACAGCACGGGCTATGCTATGAGAATAACCTTGTAATTTAGACTTTAAACAATACATTTTTCAAGATAATTTAGTTTTTGTTCTGAAAAGGATACTGAAATGTATTTTGTTTCATATTCAGTGAATCTTTATTGCCTTTTAAATAATTCATATTCATGCCTGCTTAATCCAATTCAGTGTTGAAGGGACCTAACTGGTGCCACAGGGCACAAGATGAGCACCATCCATAGACAGAGTGCCAATCCACTGCAGCACATAGACACACAGGACACTTTAGAGACCTTAATTGACATAATGCATGTCTTTCGAATGTTGGAGACAACCAGAGTACCTCGATATAGCCCCTGTGTTGAACATGACTGAAGTCGCAGTCTGTACCTCAAAACATTATGGCATTAAGACAGTAGGTCATCTGTCATTGCACACTTTGTGTTAGTCATCCTCTAATCCTTTATCAGTGCTTACAGCATGCTGGTGACTGGACATTTTTGGTTGGTGGGTTATTGTCAGTCCAGTATGATACTGAGGTGTTTAGAACTCCAGCAGCACTGCTTTGTCTAATCCGCTCATATCAGCCCAACACACAAACACACCACCACCAGATCAGTGTCACTGCAGTGCTGAGAATGATCCTCCACCCAAATAGTACCTAATCAGTGGTGAACATGTGGGGGTCCTAACCATTAGAGAATAGAGTAAAGGACACTAACAAAGTATGTAGAGAAACAGATAGTAGAGCTGATGAAATGGACAATGAGTGTAGAAACAAGGTGTACCTAATAAAGTGATCGGTGAGTGTATTTGTGGCCGACAAAAAGCTATTATATAGAGATGATTCGTATCTCAGGCCTGCATTCTTAAAAGTTTACTTAAACTTTACATTACGAATACTTGTATTCTCTGTATGCTGTTATCACTCCATATTTGGATTCCCTAGCTAATTCGTTATTGACTTCTCTGCAGCTCTATTCCTTTGTCGTTTACTTAATGTCCTGATGGAGCTACTTCATTTACTTGTAGCTATGAGCTGCTGAAGTCAGAGGTGATATAAAAGCAATGTTTGCATTTATTTTATACATTTTGTACAGATCTTAGAGAATTATACAAACCATTGATGTTGGTTTCACACCCATTAGGATTTAGATTGAATTTGGCACTTGACTGTAGTTTTACTGACAGATGCAGTGAGAAATTTGAAATTATTGTTAATCTTCAGTAATCAATTTAGTATGTGTTATGGGACTGTGGTAGGGCAGCGCATATGTCTTGTATAGTATTACACGTCATGTTATTTAAAACAGGTTTTACAGTTTCAGTTGATCCAAATGTTATTGTTGCTAAGCATCAGGCCACAGACTTTTGTGTAGAAAAAGAAAATAGCATCCATCTGTGATGTGATGCATTATGTGTCAATCTCACTGTAAATTGCCTGAGAGTTAGAGTGGGTCTTAGTCGCCTCTTGAGACAGCAAAGAGACTCAGCCATACGACATCGAGTGGAAGTTCATTCCAACCATCTGGGTGCCAGGCCGGGAAGAGTCTTGAAGCTTGTCTTCCTTTAATCTTACTTGGAGCCCCAGTCGGGCAAGCCGGATCTCGGATGGTGCGAGGTACAGAACGTGGTTTTGATCAGAGCCTTAGGTAAGATGGGCGCTTTCCATTCTTGGCTTTGTAGGGATCTCAATGTTTTGTATCTGATGCGGGCACTACAGGGAGGCCAATGAAGTGGCGCACAGTGGGGTGACGTGAGAAAACTTGGAGATTAAAACTCAGACGAGCCGCTGAATTCTGAGCAGTTGCAGGGGTCTGATGCACGCATTGGAATACCAGCCAAAGAGCATTGCAGTAGTCCCTAGTTTTTGTTATATAACAAGAGACGGACAAGCCCTTTGGTGGCTTCTCTGGAAAGGAGGTGCGGTTCTCCTGATATTGTAGGAAGTACCTGCATGACTTGGTCTTTTGGAAATATAAGCAGAGAGCTCAGTTGGTTATCAAATATCACTCCAAGGTTTCTGGCGTTTCTCGATGTGTGATGGAGAGTTTCAACCTGGGAGATGGCAAGATCCTGTAAGGGGACCCTTCTGTCAGAATGAAAAAGCAGCTCTGTTTTTGCTGTGTTTAGCTCAAATGATGAGCTGACATCGACATCCACAATGAGATTGCTTATCCAGACTGCTGAGATGCGGTTGAGACCTGCTCATCTGAATGGGATCAAAAGGAGAAAATGGAGCTGAGTATCATCAGCATAACAGTGATAGGAGAAGCCATGAGAGGTTATGACTTGCACCAAGAGAACGAGTGTGAGAGAGAAAAGAAGAGGTCCCAGAAACTGAGCCTTGTGGACTCCCATTGTAAGAGCCACGTGGTGTTGCAGATATAGAAGCCTCTCCATGATACCTGAGTATGGATCGTCCCCCAGGAAGATGAAAGCCCTGCCAAGCAGCCCGTGATTCCAATACCGGAGAGGACCAGAAAGGAGAATCTTTTATGGTCCAACTGTGGTCAAATGCAGCCGAAAGGTCAAGAAGGATCAGACCGATGAAAGTCCCTGGATGCTCCTCAGCAGCATGAAGTTTCTTCTCAAAACAGCTACCAGTGCATTTTCTGTGGAGTGAGCGCTTTGAAGCCAGACTGGTTGTGATCCTGTATGTCATTCCTGTTAGAATTTGACAACTGGTTAACACACCCCTCGTTCAAGTATTTTGAAGAGGAAAGAAGAAGTGATACTGGTCTGTATTGTTTGATGTCCTGAGAAACCCTCGAGTGTAGGTTTCTTCAAGATAGGACTACCGGCACTGAAAGGCAGAAGGAACATTACCAGAAATGTCAGGGAGTTGTTGATGATTGAGAAATGAAAGGGAAGAAGGTCTTGATCAATCTTTTGTAGCACTGGTGATGGGATGGGGTGTCAGTGACATTGGTGGGTTTGCTGGATGAGAGAAGTTGAAGTAATCATCAGTGGAGAGAAGAAGAAACTGGTCAGTGTTTGCAATGGCTGCACATTTGCCTGGGGGTAGTGGTAGGTGCAAATGACTGGCAGATCTTTGTTTATCTTTTCTTCAAAGAAAGTGGGCAAAGTCTTCAGCAGTTAAGGAGATGACTGAGAAGGAGAGTGGGTTTGAGAAGTGATGAGAAGATGCGTGAGTTTTTACGTGGATCTGGAGCAGATCTTTCCAGCTTTCTTCTGTAAGAAGGCTGTCTTTGGTGGCAGTCCACATCCTGATGAGAATGTGGAAGGATTGTACGATAGTGTTGAAGATCCTCTGCATTCAAGCTTGGAACTTCTTCCATTTTTCCTCTCAGCAGATCTAAGCGTCTCTTCGTGAACCCAGCAGTAACATCTGACCGCCAGGGGCTGGACGAGAAGATTGTCTTGGTCTGGAGGAGAGGGGGCATAACGATCAATGATGAAAGAGAGAGAAGAGAGAAATGTGCTGGTGGCTGATTCCATGGAAGAGCAGAAAAAATCAAGGTGTGGTAACGTGATAGAACACTAAGAGATAGCGAGGTCGTGCAATGGAAGTGGAGGTTGTGAACGATTTTGAAGTATATAAAGGTTGGGAACGAACAGAGGGACAACAAGAGGAAGGAACAATGGTGGTCTGAGAGGTGGAGTGGAGTTACCTGATCTCCCTTTCCTTGGGGATGGTCGGGAGACAAAGGTCGAGAACGTTGCCTCCCTTGTGTGTTTGACGGCTGTTTTGGTAACGGACAGTTGAAGGACGACAGGATAGGAAGAGACTGGAAGACTGGACTTGTCAGATGGGAGATTGAAGTCCACCAAGCAGGATCAGGGGAGACTCGTCTGAAGGTAATACACCAGAAGACCATCCAGTTTCTTCAATAAACTCACCTAGAGGCCAGGTGGTCGTATACACCAATGATATCAGGTTTACGGGAGTGGTAACAGTTGATGGCATGGAATTCGAAAGATAATATTCCCAAGGTGAGAAAGTGTCTAGTGACGAAAAAATCCACTCTGGATAGCCGCCAAACCTGTGCCACCACCTCTTCCAGACTTCAAGGGTGGGTGATTGGTTGAGTAGGGGTAGGCTCCTCACTCAACAGAAGGATGATAAAGAAAATCAAGAAAGCAAAAGTAAGGTCCTCACTCCCGATCAAAAATGACGCAGGAGAGGACACAGGCACAACCAGAAAGACCGGCCGTGAACAGAAGTTAACCGAATGATGCGGTTTTTACGGGTGAAGGAGTCAAATACGAGAAGACCGGAATAGTCATTGAAGGTAGGGTTGAAGAGATAAATGACCTGAGAGAGAGAGCATAGAACACAGGGAAGAGGGGCGAAAGAATTGAGGTCGAGGGCGTCCAAGAGGGAGGTAGAAGGAGGAGACGGAAAGTAAAAAGGAAGTATTCTGGTTCACATAAGAGAGAGAAAAGCCCCAAGAAAGAGTTCGGTAACAGCTGAGAGAGTTATGCTCATATTGGGAAATAAATGCGTCGACGAAAGAAGACAAGAAGCTATAATCGAGGTGGGGAGTGAAGACCCTAATTCATATTGGAGAACACCGTGATGAGTAACCCGGACTATATGCCCATTCTCCCCCCTCTTAGATGAAGTCAGCTTCTTGTACAGCCGGACTGGCATTCCAGATCCCCCTACGCACCTCTGTACCATATTGGTGGTACTCGTGGAGGGTAGATAAGATTGCTGGTGCCGCAACCACTGTGTAGTTTTAACGCTGCTTTCGTGGTCTAATTGGAATATATGACGAGATTGGCCAGTTAACAACACATGTTAGCAGGTAAATTATCAAAATGTATATGAAACAACTCAAAAGTTAGAAAAACCAAGAAATAAGTGATACTTAACCAAAAGCTGGTTTGGAGATTCTGATTCCTAGAAACGCTCACAGGACAGTATCAGGAATGAGGATTCCTAACCGCTATACAGACAGTCTTGTACGTATCACCCTGACTATTATAACACACACACCCCACAAGCCCTGCCCACAAGTCAACACCTTATAGCCTAAACCCATACTGGTTTACAAGATACACCTGAAGATACTAATAAGCAGTTACCTACAGCACTGACACTAGCAGATCTAAGCAGATAGTCTACTTAAACAACAGCTTACCTTACCAAACAGAGGAAGAATCTAGGAGAGTCACAAAGCAAGTATTTGGCACTTGATTGTAGTTTTATTGACAGGTGCAGTGAGAAATTTGAAATTTCTCTGAAATTTTACTGAATAATTTGAAATTATTCAGTAATCAATTTAGTATATGTTGTGGGGCTGTGGTAGGGCAGCGGTTAAGGCGCTATTGGGTTATTAACCCATATCCTAGGACTGCCATGGTTGGACCCTTGAGCAAGGCTGTGGAAAGGGTGTGTAGTAAATGCTGCAAATGTACATTTTATGACATTAACACTTCCATAATCCCTACTGCTGGCTCTGTCGAATCTGTGTTTATCTCACATCATGTTGAAAATTAAAAAAAAAGTATCTAGCCAGTATAGGATTTAAAGGGCACTGGTGTGGCATGGGTGAGAGAACCTGTGCAATTTCAGTGAGAAAGGTCAAATTTAGCCCACCAATATGTGCATTTAAATGGTGATTACATTACTTACAATTAAAAGTAACTGTCAAACTTTTAAACATTATAACGAATTTGCAATTATTTGAATGTCAGATCAGATTACTTTAAGCATGCATTTGACAAGCAAATATTGGATAAATGTTCTTTCTTTGTATATCATTAGAGAGTTCTGGTGACAGTCATTTATTTTTTGCCTGCTGAAGCTTTCAATGTCTATTATCTATACTTATCGAATGCATACACAATTATATTAGAAAATAATGTAGGATTAGTGAATAATCTACAAAGACAATGTGGAAGGCATATGTCTTGTATAGTATTACATGTCATGTTATTTAAAACAGGTTTTACAGTTTCAGTTGATCCAAATGTTATTGTTGCTAAGCATCAGGCCACAGACTTTTGTGTAGAAAAAGAAAATAGCATCCATCTGTGATGTGATGCATTATGTGTCAATCTCACTGTAAATTGCCTGAGAGTTTAACTATGGTTTTTTTTGTATCCTGGCCTAGGCTGTTCAGTGATGATGTATATCTGAGGCTGGACTTAAATACAGCACTACATCAGGCCCACATTTTAACTCCTAAGTATTCCTCAATTTTAAGCTGGTTTTCATCTGTGTTTGTCTTAGATTTTGGTTTTTACAAACAGCAATTACAACAAAAAAAACCGTTACAACATCTGGCTTGTGCCTTTTGGGGTCTAGATTCTGCATTTAGTAGTGGCCTGTAAGTGACTGGTAAGAAGAGAGGGGTAGAGAAGAAGGGGAAAGCCATAAGAGAGTAAAGTGTAGCGGCGAAAAAAAAGGAGGGGGGAGTGTAACCGGGTGGAGAAAAGATGAGAAGAAAACATCGAGTGGACGGGGATACGGAGGTGGGGAGTAAAAGAAAAAAGGGCGAGCAGAACGGAAAGGTTGGAAAAAGAGCGGATGAGTAAAGAAAAAACCCCTTTCCTTTATTAAACCTCTATGTACAGTGGGGGCAAAAAGTAGTTAGTAGTCACTGACTGTGCAAGTTCTCCTACTTAGAAGATGAGAGAGTCTGGTAATTTTTCATCATAGGTACACTTCAACTATGAGAGACCAAATGAGGAAAAAAAATCCAGGAAATCACATTGTAGAATTTTAACACTGTAATAAATTAAGCTTGGGCTAGTTTTTAAGGTAATAGTTGATTCTGTAGGCATATTGTTTACATATATCCATCAGAAGCTTACATCTAGAACCAAATGCTATTTCTCACAAATGTGCTTGGAGCAGAGCATGAAAACCAAATGTTTCTTGTAAGCTGTTTTTATTCTTCAGACTTAATTTCTTCCCCCTAAACATTTTCCTTCCCCTTTTTTCATATAGTTGTAGTTAGCCATTAACGTAAAAATGCTTCATTAACAATTAACAACCTAATTGTGTGCCTATGCTAGCAAAGCACATGGTAATCACACCAATTATTTATTCATCATTCATTCTTTAGGGCTTTTCTTGTCTGCTTAAAGAGAGCCGATAAACCATATGGCACACACTCCTCCCAACCACTCCTACTCACACTCTAAGCCACTTAGTGTAATCAGTTTAACTAAGGCATGTCTTGGCTTTGGAGGAAAATAGAGCACCCGAGTAAACCCAAGCAGAACAGGGATGGTAGTGGTAAAATTTATCATTTACTTCAGGAATATCAAACACCCTTTCCTCACTCTAACACTTACAGTAGGCCAACACCTAAACACAAAAAACCGTCATGTTTTGGGATGTGTGTGGAAACTGGAGTGACTGAAGATAACCAAACTTTTAGACACAGTAACTATAAAACCCCAGTCCAATAAGTTAGGTAGCAACCATGGTGGCTTATAGAGCGGGAAACATTAAAATGCTGTCGTTTTTATTGGCGGATGGGGAAGTCAGAGGAGATTAAACCTTATTAGAAAACCTGAGTATCAAGGTATATAATCCCAAAATCATTTTATTTAGATTTTATTTAGAGTTTGTATGTTCTTTTATATCTTAGTAATTTGCAACTGATTGCACATGACTAATATGAAACCATCCTTGCAGTTCAACTCCAAATCAGAAAATGTTGGGACAGAATGGAAAATATAGTAAAAAAAAATGGTGTTCTTACATTTACATACTTTTATTCATTGCAGAAAGTATGAACCCAATTGTTTACCACGCTCAACACTACTATTCCCTGTGGACTAATAGTGAGATAAGGTTTGTAGAATGTAGTAAACATTCAGTGGCAGCTTTGAAATGGGATTTAAACTCATAACCTTCCAACTGGTAGTCTAGAGCCTAGTGAGTCACTACAATCTACTTTATGTAAATTGCTATCAAGTGCCTGTATGTGTCATGGAAGCGTCTTGCTGTGTTTTGTATGTGTCCTAACATCTTATCCAAATGCACAACAATAATGGAACATGGGAAAAAAAAAACTGAACAGGTCAAGCATTCAAACGATCTTATTAACCTGGTTTTAATTCATTACATCCTCTAACACACCAGATGGGAATTCATGAATACACAAGGTCATTTCTAATTCCAAGTGCTTGAGGTTCCGTCCCTTGTAAGCAGCAAGTCAAGCAGTGCATACAGTGGGTCAGGAATTGGTATTCAGCTTGCAGCTCTACAAGGCCTGGTGATAATGGCCTAATGAATCTTTATACAGAGGCTCTGCTGTCCCACACTGCATTGTAGTCATACAGCAGAACTGGCAATCTAAGGTCAGGTTTGTTTTAAGAATTTGAATCTACATCTTGGTAGACATGTTTGTACTTTTGCAGTGAGCAGATTAATCAGCTAGACTATTTGCATTTAAACAGTTTAATTCTACAGACTGGATGTCATCCTTGTTGTCATCTTAAATTCTCAACATAAATTAGCAGGATTTATGGATTGAATCTAGTTCATTAAAAGTAGCATGTGAAGTCCCATAAATTACAGATGCATTAAATAGACTTTAGGTTGAAAAGGCTTATGGTATTCCTTTAGTTTGTGACCACCAAGTGCAGTGCAGTGAGGCAGAGCTGCTTGGTAATTGCAATAAGGTCACTGGGTGAACATAACAATCTGGTCAGCTCTTTCAAAGACATCTGTGTTGATAGATCTTTACTCATGGAGATCTGCCTCCAATCTTCTGATGTGTGATATTCTGAATCATATTATAAGACACTCTGCTTGCTTCTGGTTAGCAGCTTTATCAGGCACATTTGTTAGAATAATGGAAAATCCCACAGCTGCTCATTTACATAGAAGCTCAAATACCCTTAGAGGCTCAGCAAAACATATGCAAACCCTGAATGATGATGGAAAAACAAACCCACGCCTTTATAACCTCTAGATTGGACTTTTGCAACATACAGCTGTGGCTGCTGGTAACTACAATGTCTGATGGTGTGGTATAGGAGATTTCAGGAATTCTATGTGGTATTGATTTTTAAGCCTTTGAACCATTCAGCCATACAAAAACTAACTACTGTAAAACCAAGTCCTGTTCTTGCGTTTTTTAAATGCATTTAAATGAGTGTTATGACTTAGATCTACTGTGCTGTAGGTCCAACTGTTGTATTATTTCAATTATGAATCAGTATTTACATAGCCAAGTGTCTTGTACTTGGACTAGATACAATGCCCTAAAGCATTAAATATGGTTGTCACTCCAATTTGAACAAAACAAGATATAGTTATTCATGCAATTAGTATCAGTGAATTGTGTGGCAGCAGTGTAATGAACAACATCTTGCACATACAGGCCAGCAACTTCAAGTAAGGTTCACATCAACCATCAGAATGGGGCAAAAATTGTCTGTGATTCAACCATGGCAGGATTATTGGTGTGTGGGACCGTTTTTTTTTTTTTGTTAAACAGCTGATCATCTGAGTAGGGCAGTAAAGAAATAAAAAAATGCCCAGTAAGAGGCAGTTGGATGCAAATGGTTTGTTGATGAAAGAGGTCAAAGGACAATGGCTACAGTAACGATAATCACTCTACTATTGTACTATTGAATGCATAAGGCTGTTGGAGGTGGTTGGAGGTGGTAATGCTTTTGGAGGTGGTATAATGGTATAATGCTCAGAATAATGCTATCTTGGTGTGCTTTGGACCCGTTTGTATCAATCAATCATCACTTGAATCCCACAGCATTTCTGAGTATTATGATTGATCGTGTGTATCTCTCCATGTCCACAAGTTACCCATCTTCTAATGGTTACTTCCAGAATGGCAACCATGTCACAAAGCAAAAATCATCTCCAACAGGTTACATGAACATGACACTGCAGACCCTCTGACCCTCACCAGCATAAGTGGGGTAAAAAGAGATACATTGCTTTTAAATAACTTTCTCCCACTGTATCTGCCTAATTCAGTTCAGGGTTGCTGGGGTCTGGGCCTGTCTTGACTGCACAGGGTGCAAGCCCAGAACCAACCCTTGACAGGGTACCAGCCCATCACAAGACACATTCACACTCACAAACACCCACTCACTCATGCTGGGACATTTTAGAGATGCCATTTGCCCTATGCCTTTTAATTGTGGGAGGAAACTGGAGTACCTGGAGGAAACTCACACACAGAAACGTCTAGAAAGAAAGAATTTAACACAGGGAGACTAAAACCTGCGTGTCTGGAGCTGTGAGACAACAGGGCTAATCGCTGTGTCACTGTGCTGACATTTTATATAACAGTAAAATTAAAAGTGTGGGAATACTGCTAAAATGTATTCAATTCTCGAAGTATTAAAATGCATTGTATGTACAGGAACCATACTTTATACCTAACATTTGGTCACAGTGCTATATACAGACTTTCTTGCTTTACAAACAAACAAACAAACAAACAAAATAAACATACCAGTACCCAAGATATGCTTTTCTTTAACAGCATAGTAACAGGGTTAGCAAATTATACAGGCTTGTATTTAATCAACCATTAATTATTGTTTTGCTGCTTATGTTGTCCTGTGGTCCTTACACACTGTTATTATTATATATTTTTTTTGCCAAGTTGGGGCTCACTATATTCAAAACTGTTATCCTTCTGAAATCTTTACCTCAGCTGCTTTTTAAAAAAAATGGTTTTGTATTTTCATCCACACTAAGACATTTTCAGCCACAAAATGCATTATTATTATGTCTCATAGCTGTAAATAAATGTAGAATAATGAGGGACTTAAACCTTGTTGGGCACCATTATGTACTCTTTATGGTGTATGCATGCACTTCCCAGGAGCAGTGGGTTTGCCCATCAGAGTACAGTCGTCCCTCGCTATATCGCAGTTCACTTATTGCGGCTTCACTTCGCGTTTTGTTTTTAAATATATCTAGATATAGATATACATATGTACACAATGGAAATGCAGTACTGTTTGCTCTCCTGTGCTGTGCCCATATGTTCAGCATCTCTCCTCGTCCTCTTCACATTGACGTCTGATTGCTGCATGTAGTGTTGTGTTTATAAAGCCTTATAAAGGGTTTATAAAGGGGGCGGCACGGTGGCTCGGTGGGTAGCATCGCCGCCTCACAGCAAGAAGGTCCTCGGTTCAATCCCAGGGTGGAGCGGCCTGGGTCCTTTTCTGTGTGGAGTCTGCATGTCCTCCCCATGTCTGCATGGGTTTACTCCGGTTTCCTTCCACAGTCCAAAGACATGCAAGTTAGGTTAATTGATTCCACTAAATTGTCCTGGTTTGAGTGTTGAATGCCCTGTATTCGGCGGGACAGGTGCCAGGAAAATGATGATGATGAAAGGGTTTATAAAGCCATAAAATATATATAAATAATAAAATAAATACAACGCCGCTATCTTGCGGATTTTCACCTGTTGCGAGTGGCTGTTAACGATAGGTGAGGGATCACTGTATTTAATAAAATCAATAATAACTTTCAATATTAGAGGAGACCATATTATACCTAAATTCCCAGGCATCTTCAAGAAATGTCTGTTACATGTCTTGGTTAAAATACCCCAAGGTTTCAGAGCACCAGAGTACCCATACCACTCTGTTTCGAAGGTTTTATTAAGAATGATTTGTTTTGAGTGCCTGTTCCTTTCAATAATAATGTTTGTTTATTAGTTTTTTTAACGTTGTATCAGAATTAATGCCTATGTTCATGACAGACACAAGGTTATATCAACACGTGTCATGGACCAATTTAACCAATCAACCTAATGCAAGTCTTCAGAATGTGGGAGCACCCCGAGTAAACCCATGCAAACATGGGGAAGACATGCAGGAGGAGTCCGAGGTCGAGACTGAACCAGAGATTTTGAAGCTGTGAAGTGAAAGCGCTAACAACTGCACCACCGTGTGGCCTTAAATGGTGATAAGCCGCTCTGTCCTCTGATGTTTGGGGTCAGTGTAGCGATTTTTATGTTGGACTGTGGAGCCAACAGTAACAGTTCCCATGCTTAGCTCTTGGCTTCGACATAATGCTAGTGGATCCAGAGCTTGCAAGACCAAAGTGGAACACCTTTGCAAATGCACTTCTCAAGCCACATTGTGTGGTATAATTCCAGTTGTGATTGTATATAACAAAAACAAATCTGAATGGCTTGTTGAATCCCATGTTTTTGGACCTAGGTAGCCCACTGAAAAATGACTGGGTTATTTAATTTCACAGTCTCCTTTTATAAAATAAGGTAATTATCCTGTAAGAATAGTGCAGGACAGAAGCATATTTTGTGTGTAGGACACTGGTATGCTGGTCAATCAGCTTTGTAAGACCATTCGAGCTCACCAGCTAAAACATTACGATAACAGCACTAACTAGAATAAAACACCAGTATGGCACTCTACTTTTACTGCTGACTAACCAGCATCAAAACATACATAACATACATACATATGATGGACAGCAAACAGGGTGTAATTTTAGGTTTTATTTTAGGTCTATTAGGACTTTTTTGTTTAACAGCAGTTATAAAACAGTATAGATGTACCTAATGTTGTAAAGATTATAAAAATGGTGGTTTGTGTTTAAGAAACACGTTTTGTAACATTTTCCACTCTTTCCCTGCAAGAGTGAAGCCCCGGAAAGCGCTCATGTGTTTTGGTCAGCACGCGCTCACACCTGATTGGAGGCGGTGCAGTGGTCTGCTTATTGGCGCACGTGCAGATTGGATAAGACTTAAATATTTGCAGTTGACGCCTCCTTAGAGGTTATATGATTGGTCAGGTGTGCGAACCCTGCCTGTCTGAGCTCGACGATTGGTCCCTTTCAGCGTCACGTTGGACGAGATCGCATAATAGGAATCAATGGCTCGTATACTTGAATACTAGATAGTACATGAATATAGCGCCGTCGCTTTTCCGCGGGACCACATAGTTTCAGGAGAATATATATACTGCCATACTAAGTAGTGTGTATAGAGAATCATGAAGAATGCACTCCACTATACGTGTATTGGCGCATACTGTGGTAATAAATAGTACGCCACAATAGTGCGCCACGTCTGGTAGGCTCCTGTTTTGGCATACTACATAGTATGGTAGCATGCGAATTCAACTAATCGGCATGTACGATGCTTACAAGCCGAGCTTAAGAGCCACTGAAGTCTAAGCCATACGTTAAAATGTTCTTTTACTGGATTTTCTAAGATTTGCTTTTCGGTTGTAGTTCTGAGACGGGAAATCTACCTTAGTAGCTGTTTTGGATAATTTAATACTGTATACTCTGGGTTTGAATCGACCATCAGAAAGTGTCTGCATCAGGTAGGGATGAATGTGATGTATTTATTTCTCGTTGGTTACAAAGGAGATTGTCTGATTTGAGCCTCTTCTGTGTTTTAAAAATGCACTCCTTGTTTTAGAGCTCTGTGTCTTCCCTGCTGGTGGATTATTAATAGTCTTTATTGATGAAGAGATACAAATAGCTCATTATGCGTATACGATTTGATTTCAGTTGCATCTCATTTCTCCATCTGATCCTTCTTTTCCTCTTTACTGATGATCACATGCAGTGAGGAACCACTATCCGTTACAGATTGGTTGTTAAAGTCACCCAAAACTATAGTTCAACTTTGATTCAGTATACGCCATCAGCCACTTTATTAGGCACACCATGCTAGTACTGGCTTGGACTCCCTTTCACCTCCAGAACCGCCCTAGTTCTTTATGACATAGATTCAACAAGGTACTGGAAACAAACCTTTTTCATATATGATATATGAAGGCATCACACAGTTGCTGCAGATGTGTCTGCTGCACATCCCAAAGGTGCTCTATTGGATTGAGATCTGGTGACTGTGGAGGCCATTTGAGTAGAGTGAAGTCAAATGTACTCAAAAGTACAGTGTCATGTTCAGAAAACCAGTTTGAGATGATTTGAGCTTTGTGAAATGGCACATTATCCTGCTGGATCAGAAGATGGTACACTGTGATAATAGAGGGCCGGACCTGGACAGCAGCAATATGTTGCTCAATTGGTATTAAGGGGCCCAAAGTCTACCAAGAAAATATCCCTCACACCATTACATCACCACGATCACCTGAACCGTTGATGCACTGCAGGAAGGATCCATGCTTTGAGGTTGTTTCTGCCAAATTCTGACGCTGCAATCCACAGCATGAATCAATGTTTTTCCAATCTTCTGTTGTCCAATTTTGGTGGTCCCATGTGAATTGTGGCCTCAGTTGCCTGTTTGAAGCTGTCAGGAGTGGTACCTGGTGTGGTTTTCTGCTGTATATCTCCAGTAAATACTTTTGGCAACAAGTCTGTGATGTGCCTGTTTAATCTTGTGTCCAGATGCAGTCATATGCAAAAGTACATGTTCTATAAGTTTTAATTTTCTAAATGCAAACAACACAGCATTTGCTTGGAACAATATACAACCATATTGCAATGCTTAAATTGCAAAACATTTTGGAAAATGAATGGCTCATTTTAATGACTTCATTTGGATGAACAACCATGGTCATTGGTTTGTTTCCTGTGGTTCTGAGGTTGTGTTAAATACTTTCTGTAAATACTGAAATGCTTTTTGTAATGCCTTCTCAACACGTCAACAAAACGTTTGACAAGAAGTGCGCAATTGTTTTATGCAAAATGTATAATTTTTATTACTATTATTATTTGTAATGAATTCGGGTATTTGTAATGGTTCACATTTCATAACATTTCTTTCTTTTGAAAAGCAGATGGAGGTGCAATGTTCTGCACCTTTTTATATGAAAGGGAAATTCTACAGTCCACACCTTTAACTGGAACATATGGCTTTTGGGAAAGTCCTTTAGCCTAGAGGTGTGCAGTGTTTTCAGTCCTGATTGTAAATTATTAATCAGTGTTTCATATAAAGAACTACAATTGTACAAAAGTGTGACACTGTCCCCATGGCCTATACAGTTCTTAACCCTGTTCCAGTATTTTCAGTGATCTCCTTTGTATAATTTGTCTTCTCTGAAATGAAGTAACTTTTCCATGACCACAGGATACATGTTTTGACTCGCTGCATCAGTTAGGGTTACGAGTCGTTCCCAGCTGAAACTTATTGATCACTACAGTTGTTATCCAGTCATAGGCTCTACTTGAAAGTATTTATTTATTTCATTCCAAACTGCAGCTTTTTTGGCCAGAAGCATCATGGTATACAACCCCAATTCCAGTGAATTTGGGACGTTGTGTAAAACATAAATAAAAACAGAATACGATGATTTGCAAATCCTTTTCAACCCATATTCAGTTGAATACACCACAAAGACAATATGTTTAATGTTCAAATGGAAGGTGCAAATATTCACTCATTTTGAATGTGATGCCTGCAACACGTTCCAAAACAGTTGGGACAGGAGCATGTTTACCACTGTGTTACATCACCTATCATTTTAACACTCAATATGCGTTTGGGAACTAATTGTTGAAGCTTTGTAGGTGGAATTATTTCTCATTTTTGCTTGATATTGCAACTCTCCGGGGTCTCTGTTGTCGCATTTTGCGCTTCATAATGCACCATACATTTTCAAATATGAGACAGGTCTGGACTGCAGGCAGGCCAGTCTAGTACCCGCACTCTTTTACTATGAGCCACGCTGTTGTAACACATGCAGAATGTGGCTTGGCATCGTCTTGCTGAAATAAGCAACGGGCGTCCTTTGAAAAGACGTTGCTTGGATGCCAGCATATGTTTGCTCCAAAAAACCTGTAGTACCTTTTCAGCATTAATGGTGCCCCCTTCACAGATGTGCAAGTTACCCTTGCCATGGGCACTAACCCACAGCCCCATACCATCAGAGATGCTGGCTTTTGAACTTTGTGCTGATAAACAATCCGGACAGTCCTTTTCCTCTTTGGCCCGGAGGACACGACGTCAATGATTTCCAAAAATAATTTTGAAATGTGGACTCGTCAGACCACAGGACACTGTTGTCAGATCAACCGACACAATGATGTCGTTTTTTTAATGCAGTGACGCCTGAGGGATCAAAGGTCACAGGCATTCAATGTTGGTTTTTCGGCCTTGTGCCGCTGACTTGCAGAGATTTCTCCAGATTCTCGGATCTTTTTGATGATTATTTATGGAATGTAGATGATGAAGTCCCAAAATTCCTTGCAATTGCTTGTTGAGAAACGTTGTTCTTAAACTGTTAGACTATTTGTGGTGAACCTCGTCCCAATCCTTGCTTGTGAACGACTGACCTTTTCGGGGACGCTTCCTTTATACCCATGACATGACACTCACCTGTTTCCAATGAAACCTTTTCACCTGTGGAATGATCCAAACAGGTCTTTTTTTGGGCGTTCCTCAACTTTCCCAGTCTTTTTGTTGCCCTGTCCCAACTGTTTTTGGAATGTGTTGCAGGCATCAAATTCAAAGTGAGGGAATATTTGCAGAAAAATCAATAAAGTTTATCTGTTTGAACATTAAATATCTTGTCCCCTTTGTGGGGTATTTTCAGTTGAATATGGGTTGAAAAGGGTTTGCAAATCATCGTATTCTTTTTTTTATTTATGTTTTACACACAACGTCTCAACTTCATTGGAATTGGGGTTTGTAGAATACAAGAGGTTTGCACAAGCAAGGAAGATGAACAATGTGTGTTCGGAGCAGCAGACACAAACGAATGCATTTAAAGACTTACTTGAGAAATTTCCAAATCTATGGAGATGAAAGAATAAAGGACAGGTGCTCAAATTCAGAAGAGCACAAGTATCAGATTGGTACATGCTAGTGCCTCAACAGTGGCTTTCGTTCTTTGCAACCCTGCATGCACACCATTGTTGTTAGTATAACAACTGTTGGTGGGACTCAGAGACATTAATATTTGTCAATGTGAGAGAGGCCTTTAGTTGCTTAGATGTTACCCTGGGTTTTTATGTGACCTCGCAAACTATTAACATGCCTTGCTTCTTTAGAATGATCTTTGTTGGTGACCATTCCTGGAGAGGGTGATTTTTGTCCTATTGACTGAAAGCACTGATTGTAATTAAAACCTTCAAATTAACTTCTAATTCTAGACGTTCACCTAATTTTTGCCACTCCCAGATCTGTAATATGTTATCATTGTCTTCAATAAATGGAGGGTTTTCCTTTTTTGGTGTGTGTGTGTGTGTGTGTGTGTGTGTGTGTGTGTGTGTGTGTGTGTGTGTGTGTGTGTGTGTGTGAGATCATGTGAATGATGAACAGGTGTCCAATTGTAGCACTGAAAGAATCACCCTTTCATCCATTTGTCTCAGTGTCAGCAGATTTTGTGCAACTGTAGGTTCATTTTGTATGGTAACACATATAAGACCAACACAGACCATGAGTTTTGTAGAGTATTTTCTTGTGTGGGAAAATGTACCCTCTCTAACCCACAGGAAGCGGCTGCGGGAGGCCTCTGACACACTGTGTGTCATTTCAAACAACGGCCTACATTGAGAAACTTCTCACCTCCTATATTCTGTGTTAGTTTTACTTAAATGTCTACTTGAGTGTATTCAGAGCTGTGTGAGTATGATGGTGAAAACATCTAGTGATCGACAAGCTTGTGTAAAAGTTCAAATGTGGCTGCATAATGTGAACAAAGGTCTAGCTATGTTACAATTCCTTATTCTGATGCAGTGTTACTGCACTACAGGACCAAAGTGTATGGACACTCAAACTTTTATATGTAGCGGGTCCCCTCCACATGGACACATCCATTGTCCTTGGGGTTGAGGGTTACTGTGGGGTCACATACTTGCACGCTCATGGGCCACTTTGCTAGGAACACCTATGTGGTACTCAGTTTTATCAAGTTCATCTTCTATATGAATTCACTTTAAGTACACAGTTACTGAGTGTACCTTCTAATACTGTGCACAATTTGTCAGACATCCACCCCATCTTTTGGTGGAAAAGTACCACCACAGTACCAGCACTGTCAAGATGTTATGTGGTGATAGGGGACCATGAATAACACATCACTGATGCTGATGCCAGTGTTAGTGTTCTACTGAGAATGATCAAATGCCAGTTATGTAACTTCCAATTAGTGCTGGTGATATAGTCATGCTTTTCAACTGAAATATGTGGTGTCGGCCAGTGGTTTAATCTCCCACCAAACTACTAGCGTTTGTGTGTCTGTAAGACTAGTATTACAAAGAAAAAGTGTACAGAAAGCCTTGAAATGTGTTTCTCCACCTGTGCTCCATTGTAGACTCTGGGATGCTTCATATACAATCATTTCTTCATTGTTGTTTTAACGATGGGTGAGCTGACATTGTCGAGTACGATACTCACTTAGCAAAAAAACAGGCAAAAACACAACTTAAGAGTTCAGATATTTACTGCGTCATGTACCCAGGTAGGATAAACTACTACAAAGGCGTGGAGTGCGTGCAGCGTGCTACAATATGTCACGAATCAAGTTAGCATTCTACCTAAATTTTAATTTTAAAATAGTTTTAAAAATGATTTTTTTTTTGTACACTAGGCCACTATTGGGCAGCACGGTGTCTCCTTGGGTAGCACTGTCGCCTCCCAGTGTGAAGGTTCTGTGTTCAGTCCCTGGGTAGAATGGGTCCGGGTCTCTCTGTATGGAGTCTGCATGTCCTCCCTGTGTCTGTGTGGGTTTACTCCGGGTGCTCCGGTTTCCTCCCCACACAGTCCAGAGACATGTGTGCTAGGCTTGTTAGTGTCTTTTAAAGTGCCCCTAGTGTGTGCATGTGGTGTGCTGTATGATGGGGCGCCGACCCTATCCATGATTAGGCAGGTACAAAAGTGAATGAATGAATAGTCCACTACCACTACTTGCTGACTGGCTGTGTGCTACACAAGTAGCCATGTCTGAGGAAGGGAAGGCCAGGTGGAGATGATCTTCATGCAGCTTTACTATTTGCTGTAGAAGTCTGCTGCTTTGCCAGTAAGAAGAAGAGTGTGTTGTGTGGAGACAATCGCTGGCATAGTTCCCTCCCTCCCTCAGTATAGGAGTGTGCATGTGGAAAAGGATGTTGAAAAATCTTGGGCATTGGACATGCCAGATTTGGAGAAGATACATTTAATTGTGTAGAATTAATTATAAATGTTTTGGAAAATGAATAAGGTATTTCTCTTCCTCCTTGTGTTCTCGCAGGTCCCAATTATGTTGAGAATATGCCGCCTTCTGTGTAACTTTGTGGCTGAGCCGTTGTTGCACCCAAATGTTTCCGCTTCGCAATAAACTTGCTGTGTAGTTGTCCTAATGAGTGCTAGCCCTGCA
The DNA here is from genome assembly GCA_025084515.1 of Ancistrus triradiatus. NCBI lineage: Eukaryota > Metazoa > Chordata > Actinopteri > Siluriformes > Loricariidae > Ancistrus > Ancistrus triradiatus. Next base: position 9,104 of record JAJAGP010004564.1, on the reverse strand, counting down.
GAGCAGACATCCGAGGAACTGACCTGTTGGAAAGGTAGGGTTGTATGAGTTTTGATGCAGAAGTATGTGTGCAGAGATTGGATGGCTTTATATTTGATTTCACGCATGTTTGTAAATAGGACGCTGACGTAAGCAGGACTGACTAAGTAGAAGGGTGTGCTTATTTATGGCTACGTAGTGCATTGTGTGCATATGTACTGAAGATGTGACTGCATTCAAGGTTAGGCTGCATTTTGGGACATTTGTGTTTGGATAGTTATGAAACTTTAACATTTTGAAGTGTATTATAGTAAATAATAATATTATAATATTCAAAGTATAACTGATATAAGCTATATAGTGTAGGTTTTGTCAAAGGTTTGTAGAAAACAAAAACGTGTATAAGTAATAACCCAAAAACTGTATGAGAATTTATGAATAGTGGGTATTAGTATGGGGTTTGTTTTCTTCACTGCTAGAACAGACTTCATTCTTCTGAAAAAAAAGGCTTTCCTCTAGATGCTGGAACATTACTGTGAGGTCGAGCTTTGACATAAGCCCTGACTCACTGTCTGCATTTAAAATTGTCTCAGAGGTGTTTGATGCAGCTAAGGTCAGTGTTCTGTTTTAAGCCTGATAAGTTCTCAATCAAAGCTGGCAAACCATTTCTTTTTGGACTTTTGGTTTCTGAGGCAAAGCAGAAAGTTGATGGATTTGATTATTGGGGAGGTGGATACATGTAAAACTTGTCATACTGGGAGTCACCAAGGTGTTTCATTACAACGTATTCTAATGCCACTGTTTGTCTTACGGAGATTCTATGTCTGTTTGCTTCATATTATGATCCTGTTAGCAGTGAGTGTGGCTAATGGAGATCTTTAATTAGGAGGGCTGTCCACAAACTTCTGCACATATCGTGTATACATATTACATATATTCATGAGTTTTAGTGTTTTGGATATGTCAAATATGTAGATTTGTTTTGGAAAATACATATTTTCCACAAATCCATTGAAGTGAAAGACTTGATGATAAATGATAAAGGGACTCTAGTAGTATGTGAAGCATGAGTGCAAGCCCTCATTATGCCAATACAGATCTAGGTTTTACTACTTTAGGTCTACACTCTTTGAGTGACTGATGTATGATTGGGGATATGTGTACGGAATCCTGGAGACTGAAGTTGTTTCTTGAGGGTACAGTGTTACAACTCTTGGCAATACCCGATTGTAGTAATTAGTTGTGGTGAGTGAAATTAGTACGTTTCTATTAGGGGTATGCAATATTGAAAAAATATATACCTTGATATTTTCTCTGATTTGTATTAATAACGATAATTATATGATACTTTCACAGTGTATATATTTGGTCTAAAGTATTCAAAAGTTGTTTGAACCCATCTCTCTCAACTGCCTGAATTGGCATCATGTCTGTTGCAATGTGCAATCTGTTGCTTTTCTTGTCATATGACACTTTTTGCAAAATAATTACACTAAAGTTTGCGAAGTGTGTTTTTATGCTGGTACACTGGCTGGTTTAAACCTGTCATGGCCAGCTGACTCTCGAAGTTTGTCATAACCATTAACTTCTGCATAGTGGTTAGTTCTCAGATGGTGAAATACGTTTTGTCAAGCTGTCTTTCATGGCACCCTGTGCCCGAAATAGTTTTCAGATTGTCGTCTTTTGAGCAACATGCATCTTTTCAAAACCAAACCACAACATGAGTGAGGAATCAATCTCACGGCATGGACTACGAGGCTGGTAGTGTCTGTATTTTGTCTCCTGGAGCTGTTTCTTCACTCATTTATAACTTCAGTCATGCACTTTTAGGTAGAGCACTATATATATATATATATATATATATATATATATATATATATATATATATATATATATATAATATGTTGTGCAGCCCTAGTTTTTGTGAAGCCTGTGGAACTTGTCAGACTGTGGTGAAGTCTGATTCCTCAGAAACATCAGTACCTTGGATGAACTTCTGTGAAATATCCCAAGGGCTTGCACAATAATTCTGTGTCTATTAAAAAGAGGCTGACTAATGCACTGCACAAGAGCCTAACTCAGATGATTAGAGCCTACAGCTTTTTTTGGATACATCTTTATTTATCTCAAACAAACCCTGCTCGCAAGTTTGTGTGCATGCTGGGAATTTGTTACTGTACACAGTGGTCATATTGTATTTCTAAACAAACATTTTGTACAGTTTTCCAGGTTGTCTTATTTACTCGACTCTAGAGGAACTTTCTGGCACGAAGCACTCAAGGTGTGCTTTGTTTTCCAAACCCCCTAATCCATATATATATATATATATATATATATACGCACACACACACACAGTGGCAGTCAAAAGTTTGGACATTAATCAGGAGCCACATAAGGAATCACATAGTAAAATAAAGGGGTTAAATAAAACAGAATAAGTTTTATACTTTAGATGTTTCAACCATACCTATGCACAACAAAGCTGATAGATGCAAACACATTAAGAAGGCATGAAAGTCCTCATGTTAACTCTTGACAATGCCCACCTGTTAACTGAAACCTTTTTTAAGATTTAAGATTTAAATTTAACCTTTATTTAACCTTTAAGATTACCTAGTAAAGCTGATTTGAGAGAATGGCAAGAGTGTGCAAAGCTGTCATCAAAGCAAAAGGTGGGTACTTTGAAAAATCTGAAGTATTAAACATATTTTAGTTCAGTTAACACTTTTTTGTTTACTACATAATTCCATGCATGGCCCTTCATAGTTTTGATATTTTCAACAGTAATATTAAATGTATAAAATAATAAAAATTAAGAAAAACTTTGAATGAGTCCAAGGTGTGTCTAAACTTTTGATTGACTATTCCAACTGTATATATGCCATATATAATTCCAACAGTTAAGTTTGATGATGGACCTGTCATATGGTTTAGCTTTTTGTCTTTTTGTCTCCAATGGACCTTCAACCTAGGATGAAAAATGGAGTCATGGATTCTGTTTAGTACCACATTATTTCAAATGAAAATCTGGCAAAACATTAAGCTGTTTCTCAGAGTCCTCCATATAGATTGCTCTGGTTCTCGAGAGCTACAGTATACTTGACCTCAAAGCACTATTTTATTTACGCTCTTTTGGTGATGTGATTAACGGTTTAGATATAAATATTGTTGTCAGGACTTTATTCATACTGGAGTTTATTCATCCGCCCGTCTGAGTCTACAGGGAATTTCCGCTGCCTCAGACACAAAGGTGATTTGAATAGATGAGGAGATGAAGTGGCAGCATGCCAGACATGAATGTTCCTTAAACGGCTGAGGAAATGATGTTTAAATCGACCTTTTTACTCTGTTTAACACGTAGCTCATACCCTTATTGACCCTCTGTCTATTTTCCACTCCTGTACCATTTTACAGGTTTCATTTAGCAAGTGTTTAATAATAACAAGAAGAATAATAATAAGCTTAATTTACATAGCACCTTTCACAGAACCCAAGGACACTTAACAACAAATACAACATAAGTTGTTCACAATAGAAACTCAACAAAGAGACGCAAAGTTGAAAACAAGCAGACACATAAAACATTAGTAGAACAAGTTATTTAAATTCTAGAAGGGTAGAAGCAGACTGAACAGATGGCGGTAGAGAGTTCCAAATTGTGGGAATTGCCACAGCAAAGGTTCTCCCACCCATGGAGGAAAACCTGAACCTAGGGACAGAGAGAAGGTTGGAAACAGTGGAACGTAGCGACCGGTTAGGAGTGCAGTGATGGACTATTTTTTGCGGAGATACAGTGGAGCAAGACCATGGAGGGATTTAAATGTCAGTATTAGAATTTTGTACTGGATGCGTTTGTGAACCGGGAGCCAGTGCAGCTGGGATAAAACAGGAGTGATGTGACCATATTTTTTGGTTTGTGGAATTCGAATTGATTTTGAGGGAAAACCGTAAAGAAGAGAATTGCAGTAATCAAGGCGAGAGGAAACAAAAGCATGCACCAGGATCTCTGCAGCAGTGGGAGAAAGGAAAGGGCGCACCCGAGCAATGTTACAAAGATGGAAGAAAGTAAACTAAGAAATAGCTTTAATGTGGGTAAATAAAAGCCAGAGTTGATCAAAAAGACACCAAGATTACGAATAGTAGAGGCCATGGTGAACAGTAATGGAAATTCCTGCAATAAGGTAGGGAGGAGAAATTGGAAAAAACACAGATTTGAAAAAACTCAGTCTTCTGAGATTGAGCTTAAGAAAGGTTGGCACGAGCCAGAACTTCAGATGAGAGTGCACATCATTGGAGCCAGAAAACGAAAACGTATGAAGGTGTTTGAAGCTGATGTTGAACTGTCATCAGCAATAGCAGGAGGAAGCTGTATTTACGTATATAGAGCCCATGGGAAGCATGTAATTGCAAATAAAATAGGACCAGAACGGAGCCTCCCTGTGGACACCCCCCCCGTTCACCGAAACAGTTTCAGACATAGTATTCCCAAGAGAAATGAAAAAGCGCCTGTTAGCCAGCTACAGTCGTATGAAAAAGTTTTGGGCACCCCTGATATTTTCATGATTTGTTTATTAAAATCATTGGTTTTTTCAGATCAGCAACTTGAGTTAAATATATCATATAGCAGATGAACACAGTGATATTTGAGAAGTGAAATGAAGTGTATAGGATTTACAGAAAGTGTGCAGTAATTATTCAAACAAAATTAGGCAGGTGCATAAATTTGGGCACCCCAGCAGAAAAATTACATCAATATTTAGTAGATCCTCATTTTGTAGAAATAACAGCCGCTAAACGCTTCCTACAGCTTCCAGTCTGGATTCTGGTTGAAGGTGCTTTGGACCATTCTTCTTTAGAAACATCTCCAGTTCAGTCAGGTTTGATGGTTTCCGAGCATGGACAGCTCACATTTGTCTAGGGACTGAGATGGCCATTCCAGAATGTTGTACTGGTTCCTCTGCATGAATGCCTTAGTAGATTTTGAGCAGGGTTTTGGGTCGTTGGCCTCGGTGCAACTTTGTCACTGATTCTTGAACATTGTTCTCAAGAATCTGGAGATATTAACTGGAATATGCGATCCTCAACTTTAACAAGATTCCTAGTACCTGCACTGGCCACACAGTCCCGCAGCCTGATGGAACCGCTACCAAATTTTACTGTGGGTAGCAAATGTTTGTCTTGGGATGTGTGCCGCTCCTTGTTATGTCCAAATAACTCAATTTTAGTTTCATCAGTACACAGCACTTTATTCCAAAATGAAGCTGGATTGTCCAAATGTGCTGTAGCACACCTCAAGTGACTGTGGCGTGTCTGCAGAAAAGGCTTCTTCTGCATTACTCTCCCATACAGCCTCTCCTTGTGCAAAGTGTGCTGTATAGTTGAACGATGATTAGTGACACCATCTGCAGCAAGATGAGGTTGTAGGTCTTTGAAGGTGGTCTGTGGCTTGACTATGACTGTTCTCACCATCCTTCGCCTCTGCCTATCTGAGATTCTTCTTGGTCTGCCACTTCGGGAGTTCCTTAACTAGAACTGTGTCTGTGGTCTTCCATTGCGTCACTATGTTCCTCACAGTGGAAACTGACAGCTGAAATCTCTGAGAGAGCTTTTCCCTTTCCCTGAACCATGATGTTGAACAACCTTTGTTTTCAGGCCTTTGAGAGTTGTTTTGAGCTTCCCATGTTGCCACTCTTCAGAGAAGATGCAAAGAGGAGAAAAACTTCCAATTGGCCACCTTAACCCTTTCTCATAGTTGGATTCACTTGTGTATGCAGATCAAGGGTCAATGAGCTTACAAAACAAATTTTGTGTTCCAATAATTAGTGCTAAAGGTATTCAAATGACAAGGGTGCCCAAATTTATGCACCTGCCTAATTTAGTTTGAATAATTACTGCACACTTTCTGTAAAACCTATAAACTTGATTTCACTTCTCAAATATCACGGTGTTCATCTGCTATATGATATATTTACCTGAAATTGCTGAGCTGGACAACCAATGATTTATAAAGAAAAATCATGAAAATTATCAGGGGTGCCCAAACTTTTTCATACGACTGTATGAATTAAACCAGGTTAATACTGTGTCTGAAAGTTCAATATCTGAGAGGCATGAAACAAAAATTTTGTAATCAACAGTATCAAAAGCATACTTAGCATATTTAGTACTATATAACGACAAGTGAAAGATGGTTCACTGTTCCAAATCTGAATCTGTGTCAAGTTGGTGTTTTTAGCCTCTTGCCACTCCTATGTATGTCAAGTGCTAAAACCATAACAAAGTACAGAGCTGCACATTCAGCTGTGCAGTACTGTGCTGCAGTTCGAGCCTAGAACGTTCATGTTTATTAAGTGATAGCTCTCTGTGGCTTAAATTTTGGTATGACCTGACTCCTTATGGCTTCCATAGATGATAGGGAACTCTCAAGTGATGTATTTGTTTGTATTTTTACTTTTCTTAGCTAATATGTTAACGGATTGGCTCTGGTGCACTCTGGAGAACACGGGCTGTACGCATAATGTGGTTCTGGAAGGGATGTCATCGGAGGGCACTCCATCCCTAGACCTGGGTCCCTATGGTTGGTTGGCCGTGTATAACCCTCTGCGCCCCAAACACATTAAGATATGCAATGGTGTGGAAGCATAAGTTGCAGAACCATAATTAAATGGGCCTGGAATGGTCATTATAGTTGTGCTTGAAAGTTGTGAACCCTTTAGAATTTTCTTTATTTCTGCATAAATATGATCTAAAACATCATCAGATTTTCCACACAAGTCCTCAAAGTAGATAAAGAGAACCCAGTTAAACAAATGAGACAAAAATGTTATACTTGGTCATTTATTTATTGAGGAAAATGATCCAGTATTACATATTAGTGAGTGGCAAAAGTATGTGAACCTCTTGGATTAGCAGTTAATTTGAAGGTGAAATTAGTCAGGTGTTTTCCATCAATGGGATGCCAATCAGGTGTGAGTGGGCACCCTGTTTTATTTAAAGAACAGGAATCTGTCAAAGTCTGTTTTTCCCAACAAACGAAGTGTATCATGGTGCAAACAAAGGAGATTTCTGAGGACTTGAGAAAGTTGCTGATGCTCATCAGGCTGGAAAAGGTTACAAAACCATCTCTAAAGAATTTGGACAGATCAGACAGATTCAAGACCATTGTTACCCTCCCCATGAGTGGTCGACCAACAAAGATCACTCCAAGAGCAAGGCCTGTAATAGTTGGCAAGGTCACAAAGAACCCCAGGGTAACTTCTAAGCAATAATGGCCCCTTTCACATTGGCTAATGTCAATGTCTATGAGTCCACCATCAGAAGAACACTGAATAACAATGGTGTGCATGGCAGGGTTGCAAAGAGAATGCCACTGCTTTCCAAAACTGCTCATCTGCAGTTTGCTAAACACATGGACACGCCAGAAGGCTATTGGAAGAATGTTTTGTGGATGGATGAGACCAAAATATAACTTTTTGGTTTAAAAGAAAAGTGTTATGTTTGGAGAAAGGAAATCACTAAGTATAGCAATAAGAACCTTATCCCATATGTGAAACATGGTGGTGGTAGTATCATGGTTTGGGCCTGTTTTGCTGCATCTGGGTCAGGATGGTTTGTCATCATTGATGAATTCTGAATTATATCAGAGAGTTCTAAAGGAAAATGTCAGGACATCTGTCCATGAACTGACTCTCAAGAGAAGGTGGGTCATGCAGCAAGACAACGACCCTAAGCACACATGTCGTTCTACCAAGGAATGGTTAAAGAAGGATAAAGTTAATGTTTTGGAATGGCCAAGTCTAGACTTGACCTTAATATATTCGAAATGTTGTGGAAGGACCTGAAGTGAGTTAATGTGAGGAAACCCACCAACATCCCAGAGTTGAAGCTGTTCTGTATGGAGGAATGGGCTAAAATTCCTCCAAGCCGGTGTGCAGGACTGATCAACAGTTACAGGAAACATTTAGTTGCAGTTATTGCTGCACAGGGGGGTCACACCAGATACTGAAAGTAAAGGTTCACATACTTTTGCCACTTATTAATATGTAATTTTGTATCATTTTATCACTATTGTATCACTATTATGTAATATTGTATCAATTGCCAAGTATAATATCTTGTCTCATTTGTTCAACTGGGTTCTCTTTATCTACTTTTAGGACCTGTGTGAAAATCTGATGACATTTTAGGTCATATTTGTGCAGAAATACAGAAAATTCTAAAGGGTTCACAAACTTTCAAGCACCAATCTATTTCACAAACTACAGTTATTATAAAACTACTTCAACAAGCCAACGACACTGTCGGTATGGATGAGTTCCTTGTGAAAGCTCAGTTTCTTGTCAGCAGCATATAAACATTAGGATCACGGTGCTGAAAGATCAGCACACAATGTTCTTGTTGAGTTCTCTGATAAAACTCAAAGGGAGGTGCAGAGATCACTAAAGTAAAGGTCAGAGTTTGCTTTTCATTTATTTTCACTATCGAGGATGGCACGGTGGCTCGCCTCACAGCAAGATCCCCAGGTGGATCTTTTCTGTGTGGAGTCTGCATGCCCTCCCAGTGTCTGCTTGAGTTTACTTCGGTTACTCCAGTTTTCTCACACTGTCAAAGACATGCATTAGGTTAATTGTTAATAGGAGTATATATATATATTTATATATAATGCCTTGCAAAAGTATTCGGCCCCCTTGAATTTTCAACCTTTTGCCACATTTCAGGCTTCAAACATAAAGATAGGAAATTGTAATTTTTTGTTAAGAATCAACAACAAGTGGGACACAATCATGAAGTGGAACGAAATTTATTGGATATTTTAAACTTTTTTTAGAAATAAAAAACTGAAAAGTGGGGCGTGCAAAATTATTCGGCCCCTTTACTTTCAGTGCAGCAAACTCACTCCAGACGTTCAGTGAGGATCTCTGAATGATCCAATGTTGACCTAAATGACTGATGATGATAAAAAGAATCCACCTGTGTGTAATCAAGTCTCCGTATAAATGCACATGCTCTGTGATAGTCTCAGAGTTCTGTTTAAAGCGCAGAGAGCATCATGAAGACCAAGGAACACATCAGGCAGGTCAGAGATACTGTTGAGGAGAAGTTTAAAGCTGGATTTGGATACAAAA